>CAUYQG010140469.1:0-19614 GCA_963574415.1 Tarsius wallacei
GCCTTGGGATGGGATATGGTAATACAGACAGAGCCTCAAAACATTTTATACTTTCTTGGGAATTTTTTTTTTTAATAAGGGAGATTGAGCTTTAAAAGTTACCTCGGGCTGGGCAGGGTGGCTCACACCTATAATCCCAGCCTTTTGGGAAGTCAAGGTGAGAGGATTGCCTGAGCTCATGAGTTCAAGACCAGCTGGGGCAACTTGGAGAGACCTCATCTCTACAATAAATAAAAAAATTAGCCAGGTGTGGTGGCATATGCTGGTAGTTCCAGCTACTTGGAAGACTGAGGTGGAAGGATCACCTGATCCCAGCAGGTCGAGACTGCAGTGGCTGTGAGCGTGCCACTGCACTCCAGCCTGGGTGACAAAGTGAAACTCCAACTCAAAAACAAACAATAAAACTACCTCAAGCTATTTTTGCTTCTAGACAGAATATAGAGCATAATTCTTGCTGAAATAGGAAAAGTCAGACCAATAACCAAAAAAATATATACATGAATGAAAATATAAAGTCATACTTTTACAGGCAACAGAACCATGAAAGCAAATAAGATTAGGTAAACTAAGATTTCAGAGAGAGGGGATTGTTGAGGGTGAGCTGCTTACAGCTAGCTGCATTTTGCAGGTGACAATGTTCAGTTCTGGCTGAAGATCTAAATGGCACAGTCAGGGGCAGAGGTCTCAGCTGAGGCCAAGAGAACAGCAGAGCTTTTATTATTTACATCATTGGTGTGACAAATTGGAAACTTGAAGGGCTTTGAGTACATGACCCATTTTTCCAGGGGACACCTTCCAGGTTCTGGGGCTGCACAGAAGGCTGGGATTTGGGCCGAAAGCTTCTCAACAGCAGATTGAAACTGTCAGCAGTCTTGCCATGCTCAGGACACAGAGCTGTTGGGGAAGGGGACCGACCTCAGGTGCACTGCCAGGTCTCCCTGAATGCCAGATGTTGAAGCTGTGTGGTGGGAGACTGGAAAGCTGGGCAGGGACCCTCTGATGGGCAAAGCTGAATGGCCACACTCTTCAGGGACTGACAAAACAGAGTTTTCAGGCTCTTAATCCAAAGCCCAGGAATACGGACAACTCAGAGGAAGACAAGGTCTTATTAGAACTGCCTCCTGGCCTTGGTGGCTCAATCTCTGATTAGATGAGGGGCCAGTTTCCTTGATCCATGTGCAAATGAGGCAAGGAATCATCTTTGTTAGGAGATCACCTCTTAGGTTCTGTTATTCACAATGAGAAATGGCTAGACATGCAAAGAAGAGAATATAGTCAAGAACTAGGAGAAAAATTAACATAAGCAGTCCTGCCTGCCTTCCGGAGTCTAGCTCTATGGACAACATGAATGTTCCCCCCAAAATAGACCTCCTTTTACCCTCTGAATGGGACAGTTCCTCATCTTTATGAGGCCAGCATGAAAATATGACAAGGAGAGAACAAGAAAGGAGAACAATCACCAATTCCAATTCCTGTCATGAATATAGTTTCAAAAATTTTAAACGAACTTTAGCAAATCAGATCCAGTGATATATAAAACAATTCAGCACAAACTGGCTTTTCTTCCCAGGAAGGCAAGGGCTGCTTTACACTTAAAAAAAAAAAAAAAAAAAGGAACTCACTACATTAACAGAAAAAGAGAAAAAGAAAAAAAAAGATCAGATGATCAGAGGGATATATGCAGAAGCAGCATGGCAAAATTATAACACCTTTTCACAGGTTTATTTTTTTTCCAGCCTCAGCAAATAAGGAATAAAAAAAAAAAAAACCCTGCAGTAAACATTATGCTTTGTGATAAAATATTGAAAACTTTCCTTTTGAGCTTGGGAATGAGAAAAGGATGTCTGATGTTACTACTTCCTCTGAACAATGTACTGAAGGTGTATGCAAAAAAAAAAAAAAAAAAAGGAAAGAAAGAAAAAAAAAAAGATACAGAAAGCCCAAGGGTTCTAAGGAAAGAAATAAAACTTATGCACAAATGACCTAATTTTAGGTACAAAACTCCAACAGAAGCTACAGACAATCTGTAAGAAGACTTATTTCTATAAAACAAATTGCTGGATGCAAGGTCAATATTCTTTAAAAGTCAATTGTATTTCTATACACAGCATCAGAGCAGCAGAAAGCAGGATAAATAGTACAGATTACATGGTTGTTTTTACAATTGCAATGAATTTTCAAAGTTCATTCATGGTGTGCACTATTCTGAATCTATTGTGCTAAGTAAATAGTTTACCTTAAAAATGAAGGTAAATAAATTTTTTAGTGAAAAGATACTAAAAGACTGTCACCAGCAGATGTGCTTTACTGGAATGATAAGATAGTTTTTTTTAGGAAGTAATTATTGCCAGTTGGCATATGAATAAAAAATAACAAAGAGTAAACATAAAGAAATATTGATAAAAACATGAGGGGTTTAGACATATAAATATATAAAATATGTATTAAGCTAGTACACATAAAAATAAAATATAATAGCCAGGAGTGGGTTATTGTCACATTAGTAATCTAAAGTCCTCTCATTTTCTGGGGAAGAGGTAAGTGTCCTAGTTTATATTAGATTTTGATGTCAATGATGTTATAAAAATCCCTAGGACAACTTCTAAAAGGCTTAGAGGGGAAATAAGGAAAAATAAAAATTAACCTCAAAAATAATAAAGGAAGGAGGAGAATTGGAACTTAGAATATGTGGGAGAAATAGAAACCACATAACGTGTTAGAGATAATTGTTGGTATTATGTTAGTTGTAAATATAATCAATGTTTCAGTTAAAAGTTATAGTCAGAATTTAAAAAAAAAAGGTAGGGAACACACATAGGGCACCTTCCACTGGTTCTCTGGATCTAGTCTCCATGTATCCTCTCTCCCTTCTGTTTGTTCAAGGGCTAACCTACCTGATACCAGTCAGAGGTTTAGTGCTCTGTCTGGTGGAGGAGAGTCCCCCGTAAGACAGAGAAAGGGAAGGGAGAGAGGTCCAGGCATTTATACCTGGTTTCTTCTTGTGATATAGCCTTGGGCTGGCCATGTTCTCCCAAAGCAGATCCTGAGATAAGCACTTTAATGCTGCAGTTTGTCTTGGAGATAATTCTAGGAAGCAGTGATGAGGAATGAAAAGGGAAGTAGAAAAATTCACAGTAAAGCAGCATTGTGGAGGTCACCACTGGGGCCCCAGAACCTCTCAGGGCCAGCAACCGAATATAGAATCTTTTATCTACTGGCGCATTTCTCATTTTCTAAGGGTTGCCCTCAGAGGCATAAGTAATCTTACTTTTCTGGCCTGGAAGGCCTAGTGGTCTCTGGGCACTGGAGAAATCCATGAGTCAGTAAGTTTTCCAAAGGTGGAGGGTAGGGGTGGGAGAATGTGGGGGGCGGGGGAGGGGCTGAAATCAGAGCTGTGCTGAGGATTGTGATGTGAGGTTCAAGTATGCCTGTCACAGCGAGGGTACTGGGTAGCAGAAACAGAAACTGCTTGTTTCCATGGTTTCTTTTTCAGCTCTGTGACCTGGCCTAATGGGAGTTAGAGATTGGGAGTGGATTATTTAGTATGTCATGAGTGAAGAGAGATGAAGCAGAAAAGACTAGATGGAAAAACAGATCCCTGGGACTTAAAGGGCTTTACCATGGGTCACAAGGACAACTCTACACCTGAAATGAAGAAACATGCCTGATGCGTAAGGGATGGAGCAGATGTACTCATGTACTCAAAGAGTACTGGAAAACGCCAAGTGTGAGCAGAGATTTTGCTTTAAAACATTTTTAGTTACAAAAAATTTAAATGGTAAATTAATGAATTATAGTTGTATGTATTTATAGGGTATAAAGTGGTGTTATGATTTATAAACATAAGTAGAATAATTAAATCAAGCTAGTGAACACATTCATTACCATACTTATTTTTTGCTATGGAAACATTTAAAATCTACTCTTAGCAATTTTGAAATGTACTATATTCACCATACAGTGTAATATGTCTGAAAAAAACCATATTCTTCCTTTCTAATTAAGGCTTTGTACTCTTTGGCCTTCATCTTCCCATTTCCCCCACCAAACAGATTTTAGATTACTCTAACCCATTCTCTGTTCCTACATGATTTCTCATCTCATAGTAGTAACACATTAAAAGCTAGTTATCATTTTACATCCCCACCCACAGCAATCAATGTGTGATCAAGTTCTCTATATCTTTGCCGGCATTTGGTATTATCACTATTTTTTATTTTAACCATTCCGATAGGTCTGTAGTGATATCTCATTGTGGTTTTAATTTGCATTTTCCTGGCAACTAATGGTATTGAAAATTGTTTTATGTGCTATTTGCCACATGTATGTCTCATGCCTTTTGTCTATTCCCCCCCCCCAGATTTGAGATAAAATTGACAAATACAAACTGCATGTATTTAAGGTATACATTGTGAAGTCTGGTGTGCACATACATTGTGAAATCATTACCTCAATCAAGCTAGTTAACATACTTACCACTTTCCATTTTTTACTGTGGTGAGGATATTTAAGATCTACTCTTGGCAAATGCAATAACCTACAGAATCTCCAGAGATTTAGGCTAAATTTTACACACTAAGATTCCATGTATATAACATTTTGAAATTAAAGTTATAGAAATGAAGAACAGATAGTGATTGCCAGGGATTGAGGGAGAAGATATGGGATGGAAGTAGATATGGCCATATAAGAGCAATGTGCAGGATCCTTGTGGTGAAGGAAATGTTTTGTATCTTGGCTATATCAATGTCAATATACAGAGGTTGTACATTGATATCAATATTATAATATAGTTTTGCAAGATGTTACCATTGGTGGAAATAAAGAATACATGCAATTTCTTTGTATTATTTCTTATACCTGCATATGAATCTACAGTTCTTAGAAGTTTTTTTAATGGGAAAAAAGTGCTAATTATTAGAAAGAAACCAAGAAGGGGGAATATAAAGTAATCTAATGTCAAGCTTTCAGTATAAGGAGTTTCTGTGTGTACTTTCTTGGAAACACATTTTTAAAGATCTAGTCATGTATTTTTTGACAATTTCTAAAGCAGCAGCGTCTCAAGCTGTTCAAGAAATGAATGGGGGTGTGTTTTGAGAAAACCATTACCATCAGAAGTAAATAAATGTAGTATAATTATTACTTGTACCTGCGTAATTAACATGTGCCAGGCACTACTCTAGGGACTTTGCATGGTTGTAAGTTATATATAAATTGAGTTGACTTCATAGGGTTGTTGTGAGGGTTATCAATTTTTAGATAAAATTGGCAATCTAACTTGAAATCCCTTTCTTTTATGTCCCTCCCCATACCTCAGCTTGACATGAACATCAGAAACAGGGCAGATAGGTATAAAGTAATAAACTGAAATGGAATGTAACTATGTCCAAAATCTTTACGGGGGAACCAAAGGTTAGAGGGAGGGAAGCCTGCATGGTGGGAATGAAGTGAGAGTTTTGCAGGAGTGGATGGGGCGGGGGGATGAGGTTGGTTTGAACTTAGATTTAAGGAGTAGAGATGAAGAAATGTAGACCAATGTAAGAGGCTGATAATTAGAATAATCCAGACTCAGTGATGGAATAGATGTGTATGGATGGTGGGATGGAGAGAGAGGAGTCAACTCAGAGTATTTCTGGCTTGACCATCTGGGTGCAGAGCACTATTGGAGAGAGGGGGCAAGTGGGACAAAAATAGGTTGGGAGAGAAAGAACATACAATCCATTTAGGGTAGATGGAGTTGGAAGGGACTGTGAGGCATTGAAATATGCAGATGAATACGTTGGTCTATACATCAGTTCACATTTGGACTAGAGGCATAAAAATAAAAAAAGTGGAATATATAGGTACTATTCTGCCCAGGGAGACCATGCACCCTGAGAAGAGAAGAAGTCTAGAATTCCGTGGAACACAGCCACTGAATAGAACAAGGTGAAAAGAAAGTCAGCAAAGAAGATAATGCAGCAGCAGCAGAAAAGA
This sequence comes from Tarsius wallacei, assembly GCA_963574415.1. Classification (NCBI taxonomy): domain Eukaryota; kingdom Metazoa; phylum Chordata; class Mammalia; order Primates; family Tarsiidae; genus Tarsius; species Tarsius wallacei. Next base: position 5,977 of record CAUYQG010140469.1, read on the forward strand.
AATCCGGAGAAAACTATTTAAGGAAGAGTGGGCATCGTCTGGAGATGAGGGAGGAGGAAAGAGAAGTGCTAGGGTCAGCCTCAAGCTGGGCAAGTCACAGGAATACATGAGGTAAAGTAGCATGTAGGGTCGAAGACATCCTTGCCCTTGGTGGAGAAGCACACTGTGATGTGAAGTGAGTTTAGACACCAAGCAACCCTTTGAAGGTAACTCCTTGAAGCCCTGGGGTTGTGCTCTAGCCTCATAATTTTGAACCAAATCAAGCAGGAGAAGACCCACCTAGAGCAAAGCAGAACAGAGAAGTTCCAATCCAGGATTTGTCAACAAGAGTAACAAAGAAAAGGGTCAAAAAGAAAATGAAAAAAGACCAAAATAAAGTCTACACAGCAAAAATATCCAGAGATACCAGCAAGATAAGAATAGCTTCTTGGAAGAATAGTTTTCTGGGAGGCTTTAATATCCACAAAATTTTGATGCGTCTTCTTATATAATGAAAAAACTTGGCTGAGCTCTATCCTTTTATAGAAGATAACTGTCAAGACACCAGGCGTGGGCAGCATTCACCCTATGATATTTCAGTTTACTCATCTGATTCAGGATCCATCCTCTATCATCTCCAGCACCCACCAAGGGACTCCACATGGGCTTTGTCTGCAATACCTAGCTTGAAATCAAGATGTAGGATTTTACCTTCACTCCCCAGTCACAACCTGAGAATCTTCCCTGGCTCTTGAACTAGATTCTTCAGCAAGCAACTGAGACACCAATAATTTCCTTCAACACTCTCCAGAGAAGCACTGAGAGAAAATGTCTGGAGTCCTTCTAGCTTCTCCAGGTTGCTGAAGTACCACTAAGACTGGGCCCCAACTAGATGGGCACTGTAGCTGGATGCAGTGGTCAGCTGGGCCATCACTGTGGCTCGGGCCAGTCATACTGTTGGAATGCTGGGACTCAGACCTCCACAGCACCCTACCCTTCAAGGCCCAACCACCTTCAAGGCTAGTGCTTTCTTTAAAGGCTGGGAAAGAATCAGTGGCACTCCATATAGAAGATGCCTCTGCTTAACTCCCTACAGATGACCTCAGGGTTTAGTTACTGAGAAATATGCTCCTTGTGCCCCCCCAAAAAGCATTCTCATGATGGTCTAGTCTTCTCCTCTAGGGAGGGGAGCGACTCCAACAGAGATGGTGCTATCGTGGGCAGGTGCTGCCTCCTGCCTCTCAAATGTCACTGGAGACTGGGGACATGAGGCACAGATAGTGAAGTGGACACAAGACGTGTCTGCTATAGCTGGGAGTCAGTGGTTCCATATCCGGGCTCCCATTCCACTGGTGGCTTACTGGAAGATCAGAACACTGGGGTCAAATTATTAATTTAATAGTTTTACATTTTGATTTTATTGATAGAGTTGTTATGTATTGAAAATTAATAGGAATTATTATAGCCTATAGCTCTTGTATCAGGAATTATAATTTCAAAAGTGCTTAAAGGGAACACTAATTTTAAATAAACAGGATATCACTCAATGTTTTACATGACAAAGAATACATTAATTCCTACACCCACATCCACACACAAAAAAATCCATCAGAAACTGAAAGCAGGTGGGGCAGGATTGAAAAGAGAGGCTATGATTCCTGGACACAAATGAAAATAAAGATACATTTTATCAGAATCACTGGAATGCCATGAAAGCAGTAATAGGGAATTCATAGCTCTACACACACGTTAAAAAAAAACAACAGAAAAATCACAAATAAACAGACTAACATCACACCTGAAAGAGCTGGAAAGGCAAGACCACCAAAACCCTAGCTTCAGCAGAAGAATCCAGATCATGAAAATAAAATCCCAACAGGATGTAGAAGACAAAAGTATCATAGAAAAAAAAAATCAACAATAAGCTGGGTCTTTGAGGGTATAATCAAGACAGATGGACCCCTAGCCAGATTGACTAAGAATAAGAGAAAAAGCCCAAATAAACACAATTAGAAACACAAAGATGAATTTACAACTGACCTCGAAGAAATTCAAAAGATTATCAGAGATTACTATGCCCACCTGTACGGAAACACACTCAAAAAACTAAAAAAGGGAAGACTTTCTGACATCACACAACCTTCCAAGGTTAAAACAAGAAGAGATTGAAATCCTAAATAGACCAGTAACAACCCAGGGAATTGACTCTGCCATAAGAAAACTACCTACAAACAAAACAAAACAAAACAAAAACCCTGGGCCAGATGGCTTCCCAGCAGAATTCTACAAAACATACAAAGAGGAGCTGATAAAAATCCAATCAAAAGCTTTCTGGGCAATAGAGAAAGATGGAATCTTCCCCAAATCATTTTATGAAGCTAAAATCACAGATTCCCAAATCTGGCAAAGACCCAACAGGAAAGAGAACTACAGACCAATTTTTTTGATGAACATAGAAACAGAAATTCTCACAAGATTCTAGCAAATCAGATCCAACAACACATCTCAAGAATCATCCACCATGACCAAGTAGGCCTCATTCCCAGGATTCAGGGCTGGTTCAACATCCACAAGACCATAAATGTAATTCAACACATCAACAGATGTAAAAACAAGAACCACATGATTATATCATTAAATGCAGATAATGCCTTCAACAAAATCCAGTATCCCTTCTTGTTTAACACCTTTGAGCACCTAGGGACAGAAGGAACATTCCTCAAAATAGTAAGAGTCATCTACGATAAACCCACAGCCAATATATTGCTCAATGGACAGAAGTTGGAAGCATTTACACTGAAAATGGGAACAAGACAAGGTTGCCCACTTTTACCCCTCCTGTTCAACATAGTGTTGGAAGTCCTAGCTGGAGCAATCAGGCAAGAGAAGGAAATCAGGGGCATCCAAATAAGAAAAGAAAAAGTCAAGCTATCCCTCTTTGTAGACAATATGATCCTATACCTTGAAAATTCCAGAGTACCTGTCAAAGACCTCCTTACATTGATAAATTACTTTGGTAAAGTCTTGGGGTACAGAAATCAATGTACAAAAGACAGCTGCATTTCTATACACCAACAATGAACAAGCAGAGAACCAAATGAAAAGCATAATCTCATCCACGGTAGCCACAAAATATGAACTACTTTGGCATTTTCCTAACCAGAGAAGTGAAGGACTTTTATAACGAAAACTACAAAACACTGCTCAAAGAAATCAAAGATGACACAAACAAATGAAAAAAAACAGTCCGCGCTCATGGGTTGGAGGAATCAATGTTGTTAAGATGGCCATGCTACCCAAATGCAATCTACAGATTCAATGTAATACACATTAAATTACCAACATCATTCTTCTCAGACCTGGAAATGACAATACAGAAATTCATATGGAAACAAAAAAGAACATGAATAGCCAAAATGATCCTCAGAAAAAATAAACAAAGTGGGAGGTATCACACTTCCAGACTTTAAACTTTACTATAAGGCTACAGTAATAAAAGCAGCCTGGTACTGGTACACGAATAGGCATATAGACCAATGGAATAGGATAGAGATTCCAGAAGCAAAAACTCAATCTCTTGATCAACTCATTTTTGAAAAAAACATCAATAACCACCACTGGGGAGAGGAGACCTTACTCAGCAAATGGTGCTGGGAAAACTGGCTCACCACATGCAGAAAAATGAAACAGGACCCAAACCTATCACCATACACAAAAATCAACTCTGAGTGGTTCAAAGACCTAAACGTAAAACTTCAAACTATAAGAATCTTAGAAAATGTAGGAGACACCCTTATGCACATTGAAATAGGCAACCAATTCCTGATTATAACCCCAAAAGCATATACATAAAAGATAAGATAGACAAGTGGGGCCCTATTAAACTGAAAAGCTTTTGCACAGCAAAATAAACCATCAATAAAGCAGGAAGACAACCCACAGAATGGGAAAAACATATTTGCCAACTGTATATCTGACAGAGGCCTCACACCCAGGATCTACAAGAAACTCAAATGAACTGAAAGGAAAAAACAAACAACCCGATTAAAAAGCGGGCAAAATGCCGGGTGCCGTGGCTCAAGCCTGTGGCTCAGTCTGGGAGGCCGAGGCGAGATGATTGCCTGAGCCCAGAAGTTTGAGACCAGCCTGGGCAACTTGGCGAGAGCTTGTCTCTACAATAAATCAAAGAATTAGCTGGGCATGTTAGCACGTGTCTGTAGTTCCAGCTACTTGGAAGGCTGAGGTGGAAGGATCGCTTGAGTCCAGCAGGTCAAGGTTGTAATGGCCGTGAGTGTGCCACTGCCCTCTAGCCTGGGTGACAAAGTGAGACTCCCACTCAAAAAAAAAAAAAAAAGTGGACAAAAGACATGAATAGACACTTCTCAAAAGAAGACGTATGAACAGCCAAAAGACACATGCAAAAATGCTCAGCCTCAGAAATCAGAGAAATGCAAATCAAAAACCACATTGAGATACCACCTAACTCCAGTAAGAATGGTCATCATTAATAAAACAAAAAACAGCAGATGTTGGTGAGAATGAGGAGAAAAGGGAACGTTTCTACACTGCTGGTGGGAGTACGAACTAGTTCAACCTCTATGAAAAACAGTGTGGCGATTTTTAAAAAGAACTAGAAATTGATCTTCCATATGACCCAGAAATCCCCCTCTGGGAATATACCTAGAGGAACTCAAATTATTCTACGAAAAAGATACCTGCACTTGAACGTTTATTGCAGTGTTACTCACAATAGCAAAAACATGGAATCAACCCCGCTACCCATCGAAAGTGGACTGGATAAAGAAAATGTGGTACATATACATGATGGAGTACCATGCAGCCATAAAGAAGGTCAAAAGTGTACTTTGTAGCAACTTGGATGGATTTAGACTTCATTGTACTCAGTGATCCATCACAGAAACAAGGAACTGAATACCACATGTTCTCACTTGTAAGTGGGTCCTGAACATTTATCACATTACTATAAGAGAGGGATCTGCAGTAGCGGGATATTGCTGGGGGGTGGGGGCACATAACATCACTAAGGGTACCCGACCCTAAACCAGAGGAAGTGAGGACCAGTTGGGGGCCCGAACTTCACCTGCACATAAACCACTACTTATGTACCTAATTCTGACTTGCACCCCATATCTTCACAATAAAAAAATGAAAGAAGCTATGAGTTTGTCTCTCATTATAGTCTCTCTGTGCCTATCATTTTTTTTCTTTCTTTGACTTCTATCGTGGAAGATGATTAGACTCACCAAATTCAAGTCCACATAGGAAAAGGCAACTAGTCTCAAAAACACACATAACACCTAGGATGTTCTCCCTACCCTGTATTCACATACCGTGTAAGTGAGGCAGAAGGACAGAAAGTACCAAAACAGAGAGGGCTGGGTTAGTGGTAACCTACTAAGGTCCAATTCTAAAAGAGAACCTTCCCTTCAGACTGGGTTTCTCCATTGTCTTTACCTCCAATCGGTGGTCAGATATGAAGTTTGTCAGAGAAGGAGTCACGGAGCTCTGCACTCAGGTGGAGGCTATTCAGTGGAAGAATCACATAAGGACTTTGCCCCTCAAGAGCAGCAGTTCTTGGATGAACCACGTTACTTTTCTTTGATAGCAGCACATTCTTCTAATCTCTCTAGGGGACGTGACGACTCTTTCCAGAGTCACTGCTGTAGCAGGGAACAACACTTCATTTGGCAACAGGACCACTCACATCATTTGACTTGAGTGAGAGTATTGACTGGAAGTTCTAGAAGCAGCTAAAGGCTGTAGCCAAGGCCCATTGGTAGAGAAATCCATGTTTTGGAAACCAGCAGAGCCACCCCTCTAGGGTTGATTCCTGCCCCTGGAACCAGTGATTTTGAGCTTTTATACTTAGTTTACATAGACCTGCCTACACACACTGCTGCAGCTGCAGTCAGCTGACTTGACCTGGTAGTCCTTTTTTAATGGTCTCTTTACCAACATCCAGGTCAGTGATCGATTCACCCCCAAAAGGAACCTCTGGCCCAGACTTGATTGGAATCAGGGGAGCTACTTTTAGCCTCATGAGACCACCTGTAGTTGATTGCAAGTCAAATGACTTTCATAGCTGGAAACACTATCAGGCCTCTTTCCTACCCTACCTGAAGATGCCCAGTAGCACAAGGGGTTGGACAGAGTTTGCAGAATCTGCTCTGTGAGTCAGCGTTCACTGAGGACACCCCCCCCCCACCCCAGAAAGCCTGGACCTTCCTATAGATGCTTAGTGCTCTTTGTGACCTAAAATGGGTCCCTTTGGCCTGTGGTACAAAGACCTTTAATTGGAAACTCTGAAAGCCTGTGGCCTTTCCATCTCTGGACAATGGAAGAATAATCGCCATTTCTTGCCTTTGAGTAACAAATCAAGGTTCTGCCATGGTGACATTTTGTCCTTGGAGGATGCCTAAAGTCTGCTGAGGTCACAGACTTGCTTTGATTTATTTTGGGAGACGCTTCCAACTGAGGAGGAAGCCAGCTCTGCAGGCCTTTTGTGCTTCTGTCATGAGATACAGAAAAAAAGTACTTTTTGCTCAAAAGCCACAATCAAATCTAGACATAGAATATGTGGTGAGACAGAGTTGGGGGTTGCTGCCTTCACGTCTGACTGACATCACAGGCTAAGCAAAATAAGTGCTACAATATGGATGGACCTTGACAATATTATGTTGAGCAAGAGAAGCAAGACACAAAGGTCACACATTGTCTGATGCCATTTAGGTGGCATGTTCAGAATAGGCAAATCCATAGAAACAAAATAGAGCAGCATCTGCCTAGAGCTGGGACTGGGACTTGGGGTGGGGGAGGGGGGATAAAGGACTGCTAATGGGTACAGGGATTTTTATGGGACGATGAAAATGTTCTAAAGTTACATCAGCACTGTGATGGTTGTTCAACCTTGTGAATAACTAAAATCCCTGAATTGTGTACTTTAAATGAGTGAATTTTATATTCACTTAGCGCAAATGGTTATGTTAACTTGTTAAACATATTATCTGGCCTTTACCAGCAGTCTCCTGAGAACTGGCACAACGGACACATGAACAGAAAGGTAATGGTATCTGTGATGGAGGTGCTTGCCGGCCCAACAGTGTGGCCAATCTGGCTCCTGCTTCTTCTGAGTGGCCACCTGCCAGCAAGAGAGACCAGTCTTGAGTCCCCCAATGTGGCACCAAAGCCTTGAGGAGACAAACTGGCCATGTGGTATCACTTGAATTCTATTGTGCTCCTTTCTTCCTGGAGGGGTCAACAATTAGATCTCGTGTTGATGGATACATATTCCAGATATGGCTTTGATTTTTCTATCATCAGAACCTCAAGCAGTAACAACTTTTAAGGGGTGGTTTGCTAAATGCCTGCTCCAGAGCATGGACTGATTCATCATAGCATCTGGCCAGTGGAGTCACCTCATAGTACAGTATGTGGGGGGACACCTTGGGACCCACTGGTGGCATTACATACTGCGCCATCCGAGACTCCTGGCCTATGAGAGCAATGAAACAGCTTCCTGAAGGCGTGGCTAAAAGGCACCAGCTCAGAGGCAGTCCTCTGCAAGATCCCTCGTGTGTGCAGTTCACAATAGGGTTTGGACTTCTATGAGAATCCAGTGCCACAGCTGATCTGACAGAAGATGGAGCTCAGGCAATGTGAGCGATGGGGAGTGATTGTAAATATAGATAAAACTTTGCTCACTCACCTCCTGCTATGCTGCCTGGTTCCTAAAGGCATGGGGTTTGGAAACCCCTGTTCTAGGGCATGGAGATCTGGCAGTGCCAGTGTCAGGAAGCAACCCTGTCCTCTATTGGTGATTAGGGGAATCATTGAAGCCCTGCTCCCTTAAGGGTATTTTTTGTCCTGAAGATCAGTGACAAACTTCCCCCTCTATCGTAAGAACTGCATGTATGTTCCAAGGCATATGCCCTTCTCTATGAGCTCTGCTACTTTGGACAGTGCTAGTGAAATATGAAAAAAAATCTATAAATTAGAAGAAACCTCACTTTACTGATAAAGAAAGGTCAACATGAGGACAAACTCTTCTACTCATTAGTAACTTTCACATTTGACTCCTCTATTAAAGTCCTGTCCATGATAAGAAGCATCTTTAAATTCTGGGGTGCCTGGGATACCAGCTCAGTAAGTTTAAACAGGGTATCTCCGACTTTTGCTTCAAGTACCTAAACCCTTCAGAATTGCATGAATTTATAGAACCACTGAATCATCTCCTGATGAAAGTCTTCTCTCTCCTGAGCCTCACCAAGAATATACATCTCTCCTAAAGTTGCATCAGACCCATTTTATGAGACATATTGGCATTCTTTCTGTGGAGCAGGTAGGATAGACATTTTGCTACTGAGAAGGAGCCAGGGACAGTCCAGCTTCTGAAAGTATACCAATCAGCACCCTTCCAAGAAAATGGCATGAGCGTCATACCCAGAGTTCTTATGAAATGTCAAAAGTTCTTCCAGGAAATCTCTGAGTCAGGTAGCCACACTCTGAAGCAGATTAAGCCAAAGGCAGAGTGGCACACCTCCACAGTCTGTTATGGGCAATCAGATTTTCCTGGGCTCTGGTGGGCTTTCCTTCCTGAGGGAAACCCCAGGAAAAGAGGGCTATTGGGATGGTCTACAGACCATGTCATGGAAATTGGCCTCAGAGCCACACCAGTTTCCCACCACTTTCCTTTCTGAGATTTCCTGATTTTCAGCTACCACTTCTGTTGTGCTCACCTGCTTAGGTGGTATGAACTAACTCCTCACCTGAGGGATCTGAGCCCCTGGTACATACCTTTCTCAGGCTGGGTTGTTACAATTGTCCATTAACCAGCATAACTGCACTAAATAATCCCAAGAAATGTCTAAGTAGATCACCCTGAGCATCACACATATCTCCTCTCCCTCACTCCTTGAATAATAGACCTCTTCTTCTACCTGATCATCCGGGCAGTCACCCCTGCCAAGATGGTGACATTTCTTCTTGTCCAATGGTCCCTGAACACAGGAGTCCCAAGTGCCTAGGCTGCAGTTATAGCTTATACTTCAATAAGACCCTTGCTTTGTTCCTTGGTGAGAATAAATGCTCCTCTGGAGATTCGGACCGCCAATTCTGCAGAGTCCAGAGTCTTAGGTGGTAAGCACAAAGTTTCATATGAGTCATTGAGAATGATGGTTTTTGGGGCCACACCTACTCCCACTCTTTGATTTCCAGACTCACATGTTCTTTCTACTGGGGTATAAGGCCATGTGGACTTCTCTAGTTTAGTGTACATTCTGCATCATGGAGGATGGCACTCATGTTCAGAGTTGCCTCTGAGCTGGTGCTTTAGTCACAAATGTGGCAGGTTATTACATCATCAGAACCATTCTGTATGGTGCTAGAAACAGAGACACACCTTGTTCTAGAACCCTGGAGTTTTACAGTGTTTTTTTTTTCCCATGGAAGTTTACCATAAACTCCATGATGTAACCTTTCCATCAATAATACCTCCGTCACCTCAGGGTCTGCTTTATGGTTTAGCCCAAATATCAGGCTTTCTGTACCACAGCCTGAACTTCTGCAGAGCCTTTTTCTGCTTGTGGTCACACACACAAAGTGGCAGCCTCTTGTGTCACACAGGAGCTGGGCTGGAACAGTATGCCTAGGTTTTGGAGTATGGCCTCTAGAACCCCAACAGGCCCACCAGGCATTGCAATTATTTGTGATCCAAGATGCAAGATGCCACAATTTTGTCTTTTCTTTTGCAGCAAGCCCTAAACCTCTTAAAATTCTAAAATCTTTCCTGAAGCAGTAGGCTCCCAGAATCCTTGTAGAATTTCTCCTCCACCCTTACAGGAGTATGCATCTGACCAAGGCCTCCCCCGTACCAGCCCTCCTTGCTTCTCCTACACGATCAGTATGATGTCGATGTAATGGATTAGTGTGGTGTTCTGCAGGATGCTCAGACAGTTCAGTCTTCTTGAATTATGAAAGAGCAGGGAAGCTTATATTGTCCTGGAACAACACTGAATGTATATTGTTATATGGTCTGTGTAAATGCAAATAGTTCTGATCCTCTTCCCCCACTCTGAGCTGTAAAGCAATGCATTTGCCAAGTCAGTGGGCGTGTACCTTACACCTGATACACCTAGGTGTTCAGCACCAACCTACTCTAGCAAGGACACAATGTCTGGCATAGCAGCTGGGATCAGGACTTCCACTTTGAGTTCATGGTGGCCTACAGTCACTCTACCGACTCATTCCAGTTTCGGTAGAGACCAGATAGGTAGACAAAATAGAGATGTGGTAGGGACAGCTATCCCTGCTTCTCTAGTATCCCCAAGAGTGGCACGAATCATTGTTATCACCCTGCAATGCAATATTGTCTTGACTTTGTTATCTTGTTGAGAAAAAGGGCAATTTGAGTAGCTTCCACTTGACCTTGACTACAATGACAGGTCTTATCCCCATACTTCAGGTCTTACCCCAATATGAGGATTTCTCCAATTCAAGGATGTCATCCTCGACCATATTTAGGGACTGGGGTAGTGACCACTAGATGTGTCTGAAGATGGGAGACCAGTGAAAGCTGAACTTTGTTCAAGTGACCACTTACAAACTGACCCCCAAATGCTTCCCCATCTAACCAAGGGCCATGATGGTAATAGGGATCTTGGGTACCAATATCAGCTCAAATCTTGTGTTTACATAATACTTGAAAGGACTGGGTTTCCCCCTTTTCTGTGTACAGTTTCAAGTAAATGGTCATAGGTCTCTTTGGAAAATAACTGATCAAATTATGAGAATATAGAATTTTCTTGCTATAGATTCTTTCTCTGTGTATATTCTGGCTCCTCAGTCAATGGGACCTGGGTCTAAAAGCCATTTTACATCAGGACATCAGGAATTGGATAAGGTATAACTATTGTGGCCACCGCTTTTAACTTTCTGTTCCTCATTCTTTCTTTTGAATACATTCACCAGGAAAAAAACAGATGGTCAGCCAAGTATACTGTGTCGTGTGACATGTTCTATTAATCATCCCCATGGTTCTCTGCAGGTCATGGCCCTTTGGCTATAACAGTCACCTTGTCAACCATTAGGTGCCTAGATATGGCCACCTGACCTCCATTGTTTGGATGGAGGAAGGGTGAGGCACTGTCCACATTGCTAATTCAATGGGTCAAATTCTAGGGACCTCTTCCCTGCCATCAGTTCTGGTCTGAAGAAGAACTGCCACTGTACTTCTCAGTGATGCTGTGCCCCTCACCATTGCATTTCCAATTGCTTGCATGAAGCATGCATCCTCTGGGCCTTTGCATAGACAATTTTCTACTCATCTTCTGAACTCACAGCATACACCTGCCCCAGCTCACCTACTCCCCTGAGCTATTTATTTTTTTTTGCTGTCTTCCATGATAACTCTAGCACTTCAATTTTTCTCAGGATGGTCTTCCCTAGGCTTCTAGGTGCCATCTGGCAGTGAACTTTCACCATCCCATGAGAGCCTCATCACATCTCAAGAAAGCACTTCCAAGTTGACAGATACGCCTTCATCTTGTTTTAGTTACAGCCCCTCTGATCAAGCATCTTCATGTTCTAGTCCTGCACACACTGCCCCAGCACGTGTGGCTCACACTGGGTGATTTTTGCTGAGACCAGCTCTGGTTCCCCTGCCTCATCTGCTCCTGGACCCACAAAGTGGGAATCTGACCATCGTGTCAGAAGGGCAGGCCACATGGTGACAACTCCTTGGCCTCTCTGTGTCATGAAGCCTAAGACTGTCTTCTCTTCAGAGTCAAGGCAGGTGAGAGTCAGTGTTGCACTCCAGAGAGGCCTACAGGGAGTTCTCCTTGAGACACTGGCCTCTGAACTCAACTGCCCTTCAAGGTCAAATGACTCCCAGACCAAGAATTAAGGATCTGTGGGCCTGCTCCACCAGGAAGGAGGCCATTCCATGGGAAAAGCCCTAGGTGTAGTGAGAGGGAAGCTTCACAGAAAAGAGTTGGCTTTCCAAGTATGAGGAAGAACTTGGCCTTGGCAACCACAGACAAAAGTGGCCAGCTAATACAGGGTGTAGGCAGAAAGGAGGGTCAGGGAGACTCAGGACTCAGAACCCTTGAGTCAGGCTAGCCTTTCCTGTGCTCTTATTTCCTGCCTAGACCAGGGGATGATGCAGGTTCATCTGTCTCCCTGCAAATGAAGCTTGTGATCAGTCTAATTTTCATTATTTTAAGGGGCTTTTGGCTCTGCTCTTGGGTTAATGTCTGAATATTTAGCTCCAGCATATTGCACAGAATAAAAGAGCCCTCTCTATCTTGTGTTTCTCAGCCCCAGACCTTAACAGGAATATGCAGAATATACAATTTGGGCATTTCAGAAGCCCCAGTAGGTTCATTTAATTAGAACTTAACATGAATGTAGAGATGAAATCTTTGACCTGTCTCCTCCTTCAATAGCTCTGTGGTTCTCTTAGGCTCTCTAGATGTCCCCTGGAAGTTTCTCCCTGCCTCTGGGAGTGGGGTAGGGGACAAATCCCCAGAGGCTGGGGGATGGTGGTAGGGAGGAAAAGTGGAAGAATGAAGAAAAGGAAGATGTTAGTCAAAGGGAATAAAGTTTTAGTTAGACTGGAGGAGTCAGTTTTGGTGATCTATTGCACTGCATAATAACCATGGTTTATAATAACATTGTATTTTCAAAATTGTTAAAAGAATAGATTTCACATTTTCACTACAAAAAAGTTGGTGAGGTGATGGATATGTTAATTAGTTTGACTGAGTCTTTCTACAATGTGTACATTGATCAAAACATTACATTGTATCTCCTAAGAATGTGCAATAAGCTGACGTCCCCAGAGGTTCAATCAATCCTCACCACCTCTCACCCAATTTGACTTTTGCTTGTGGACTGGTTTCTCTCGACACTACCAAAAGCAGGAAAGGAAAAGCCCATAGGCATAAGGACCCACTGAAGTTTAGAAGGTGGGGTAGAAGTGTCTATGGTGGCAGCAACCACAGTAGCAGAGAGAAGATCTCAGCTAGGCTGAGCCCTGTCCAGTGTCCTGTACCCACAGTCCTGCCTCGGGCAGTCCTGGCCACACTCACCTGTTCCTGTGCCCATAGCTTCCATTTCCAGGACAATTTATTGCTCTGCTTTTCTCTCCTTGGCAACTTAGAATTTCCTTTATTTCATTTGTCATATGATATGTACTAATTTCCACTGGAATGTTATGCAACTCCAAGTTATTTTATTTGCATTGTACCAAGTTTTCCTTTTTGCCACAAATTAGCATGAACTTTATATATGATAAAATAGCTACAGAAAAGAGATAAAGTAGACTAATGTATGCTACAGAAATTTCCTATATTCTGGTCATAGTGATTGTAAGTTAACACTAATTTTTTGTCTATTTTTCTATTCATACCCTATTTTTCCTATTTAAATACTAACCAGGTCTGACCCTGCTTGACTCCTGAGATCAGATTAAATTGGGCACATTTTTTTTTTTTTTTTGACCAGAAAAACTCTTATAGCCTGTGACAATATTCTATGTAAACTCAGAATTTCAAATTAGTAAACTATTGTGAAAAAAATATTTTAAAAATATGTGCCCAGCCGGGCTCGGTGGCTCAGCCTGTAATCCCGCGCCTTTGGGAG
>CAUYQG010140470.1:0-18488 GCA_963574415.1 Tarsius wallacei
GCCTGTAGTTCCAGCTACTTGGAAGGCTGAGGCGGAAGGATCGCCGGAGCCCAGCAGGTCGAGGCTGCGGTGGCCGGGAGCGGCCACTGCACTCCAGTCTGGGCGACGGAGTGAGACGCCAACTCAAAAAAAAAAAAAAAGGTGATAAGTTTTAAAATCCAAAAAGCAGCCAGTAAAAAAAGGGGGAAACCAAGGAACAAAGATAAGAATGACAACAGATTTCTTATCAGAAGCAACAGAAACAAGTAGACAGTGGAGCAGCCTTTTTAAAGGAGTAAAAAAAAATCCTGTCAACCTAGAATTCAGTGAAACATGTTTCCCAAATAGAGGCAAAATAAAGACTTTCAAAGACTTACAAAAGATGAAGGAACTCATCACCAGTACAAGAAATATTAAAGTTCTTTAGGCTGAAGAAAAATAATATGAGGGAAACAATGTTGTACAGAAAGGAGTGAAAAGCACCAAAAATGAATACTGTGTGGATAAACATTTTTTTCTTGTTATTTAAATATCTTTAAAAGATAATTGTTTAAACAAAAACCGTGTACTCTGGAGTTTATAACACTTGTGAAAGCAAAATATATAGTCACAACAACAAAAAGTTGGTAGAAAAGATAATGAAGAAGTACTATTTAAGATGCTTTGTTTCATGTGGTCTGATATCACCTGAAGATGAATTAAAGATAGCTTTATGTAGCTAAAGATGTAGTCCATAAACCCTAAAGCTACCACTAAAGTTTAAAAAAAGAGTTGTCTAACTGTCAAGGAGATAACGAAATCATAAATATATGCAACTAATATAAAAGAAGGAAGAGGAAAAAGGAAACAAAGACTAGATGCAACAAATAGAGAAAAAAATAGTTGATAGATTTAAATCTAACCATTATCAGTAATCACGATATAAATAGTCTGATTACCACAGTGAAAAGCCAGAGGTTGTCAGATTGGATAAAAAGCAAGAAAAAACTATGTTGCCTATAATAAATACACTTTCAACACAAAGACACTAGAAGTTTAAAAGTAAAAGACTATGAAAAGATATACCATGCTACTACTAAGTAGAAGAAGGCTGCTGTAGCTATATTAAACTATCATCAAGCCAAGTGGCTTGGGAACAGAATATTACCAGGGATAAAGAAAGTCATTCCGTAATGCTTTATTCATCAAGAGAATATAGCAGTTCTAAATGTCTATTTACCTAACAACAGAGTTTCAAATATATCATACAAAAACTGGTGGAACTGCAAGGAGAAATGGGTAGATTGATAATTATGTTTGAGGATTTCAGTACTCTTTTTTCAATATTTGACAGAACAAGTAGGAAGATAAATCAGTAAGGATAGAGAAGACTTGAACAACACTCTACCAGCTGGGCCTTAAGTGACTTTTATAGAATGCTCCACACAACAGCTGCAGAATGCACAGAACCTGTACCAAGATAGACTATATCCTTAGCCAAAAAACAAACTTCAACAAATTTAAAGAACTGAAATACAGGGTGTGCTCTACAACCACTATGAAGTCAAACTCAAAATCGATAATAGATAATAGAAAAGTCTCTAAACACTTGGAAACTTAACAATGTACGTTTAAATAAATGATTTTTAAATTTTCAATTATAATAATTTCTAAATAAATATATAATAGTAAAACATAGACATTACATAAATTATAATATAAGCAAATATTTATATTAAATTGTATTTTAAATATGTATAATGGACCATTACCTAAGCTATGATGTGGCCATGTGCTCTTTGAGCTATGGCCAGACCATGTTTTCTGAAGCTTTGGCCACCTCCCCTCCCTTGGGGAGGTGAATCTCCTCTTTCTGTCCCTCTTTAATTTACTTTCTAAATAAACTATGTTTTCTAATATAAAAAAATTAAATGTGCATAATGTATAATTTCATATAATATACCTATATTTACAAATATTTAAATAAAAATCATAAATATAGAAGGATATAAATAAAGGATACAAAAGATAAGTTTCAAAGAGGAAGTTTTGATATGGAGGGAAATAGATACTTTGTATTGAGTGAAAATACAACATATCAAAATTTGTGTGATATAGCTATAAGTAGTGCTGAGAGAAATTAGTACTAACTGTACACATTCGAAAAGAGGGAAAGTCTCAAATTGGTGGCCTCGGCTTCCACTTTCAGGTAACAGTAAAATAAAGAGGAATAAACCCGAAGCAATCTGAGAAAGGAAATCATACAAATCAGAGTAGAGATCAATACAAAAGAAAACAGTGAAGCATTAGAGATAATCTATTAAACAAAAGCTGGTTCTTTAAACAGATCAATAAAATTGATAAACTACCCTACCTGATAAGGAAACAAAGAAAGAAGACACAAATTCCCAGTATCAGAAGTGACAGAGGTGATAGCACTAGAGGTTCTAGAGATACTAAAAGGATGTGAAGCAAATATCTTGAACAATTTGATGGGGAGCATTTGATAACATTGATGAGATAGACACATTCCTTGAATTACACAAACTACTCCAGGAGAGATATATCATCTGAATAGCGCTATATCTGTTAAAGAAATTAAGCTTGTAGCTCAAAACTTTCCTACAAAGACAACTGCACGTCCAGTTGGCTTCACTGGCAAATTCTACCAAATATTAAGGAAGAACGACTGGATGACAAATAAGCACCTCCTGTATCATTCTATGATGCCAGCATTACCCTGATACCAAAAACCAAACAAACATTACAAGAGTAAACTACAGGTTAACATCCTTCTTGAACATAGATACAAAAATTCTAAGCAAAATTTTCACAAATCAAATTCAACAATATATAAAATGAAAATACGTCATAACCTAGTGTGATTTATTTCAGGAATTTAAAGTTGTTTAATGATTAAAATGCCAATGTAATTTGCCATATGAACAAAAGGAAAAAAAGAAAACCGTATTACCATCTCAAAAGATAAGGTAATTAACAAAATCTGAAGTCCACTTCTGATTTAAAAAAAAATTCTCTGCAAACTAATAACAGAAGGGAACTTATTCAACCAGAAAAATAGCATCTACAAAACCTTTACAGCCAACACCATACATAGTGGTGTAACACTGAAAGGCCAGGATATCTGTTTCATCCCATCTCTTCAGTGTTGTACTGGAAGTTCAAGGGAAGTACAAATAAGACAGGAAAAACAATGACATTCAGTTGAAAAGGAAGAAATATAGCTGTCTTCATTTTCAAACAACATGATTGTCTATTTAGAAAATCTAGGCCGGGCTCAGTGACTCAGCCTGTAATTCCAGCACTTTGGGAGGCCGAGGCGAGTGGATTCCCTGAGTCTGCAGGTTCAAGACCCACCTGGGCAACTTGGTGAGACCTCATCTTTACAATAAATCAAAAATTAGCCGGATGTGGTAGCGTACACCTGTAGTTCCAGCTACTTGGAAGGCTAAGGCGGAAGGATCACCGGAGCCCAGCAGGTCGAGGCTGCGGTGGCTGAGAGCGTGCCACTGCACTCCAGTCTGGGTGACAGAGTGAGACTCCATCTCAAAAAAAAAAGGAAGAAAATTTAATTGGATCTATTTTTTAAAGCGCTACTAGAACTAATAGGTTTAGTAAGTTTGTAGGTTACAAGATCAATATACAAAATATTGATTTTTGGCCAGGCATGGTGGCTCATGCCTGTAATCCCAACACTTTGGGAGGCTGAAGTGGGAAAATTGCTTGAACCCATGAGTTCAAGACCAGCCTAGGCAACATAGTAATACCTCATCTCTACAAAAAATAAAATAAAATAAAATTAGCCAGGCATGGTGGTTGGTGCATGCCTATAGTCTCAGTTACTCAGGAGACTGAGGCAGAAGGATCACCTGAATCCAGGAGGTCAAGACTGCAATGAGCCGTGATCATGCCATTGCACTCCAGACTGGACAACAGAGTGGAAAGATCTTTTATCAGAATGTATCCCTAAGTATTTCATTTTTATGCCATTTAAATTTTTTTAATTTTAATTCCAATGTCTAGTTGTGTGTGTGTGTGTGTGTGTGTGTGTGTGTGTGTGTGTGTATACATATATATGTATACAAAGGATACCAAAAAAGTATATACATTTTAAGAAAGGAAAAAACACCAACAAAATAAAAAGTCAATTATTTATTTATTTGTACACACACATACACATACATGTATACACACACACACACAAATATACCAAGGGTGCCAAAAAAGTATGTACACTTTAAGCAGTGTTATCTATGCACTGCTTTTAGTTCTCTGTAATCAAAAGTGTCTGATGCTGATGGTAACCACTTTGAGCACCTCTTGTAATTGCAGAAGTCAAACATGACTTGTATTCATCTCTTGTTATCAGTATATATTAGGTATTACCATTTTAATACAGTTTTTTCCTTTCTTAAAATGTGTATACTCTCTGGCACCATTTGTATACATATATACACACACACACATACATATATACACACATACACATATACACTAGTAATCAACAACTAGACATTGGAGTTAAAATTAGAAACATTTAAAATGGCATAAAAAATGAAATACTTAGGGATACATTCTGATAAAAGATCTTTCCACTGACACTACAAACATGGTTAAGATAATTAAGAATACCTGGCCGAGTGCGGTGGCTCAAGCCTATAATCCCAGCACTTTGGGGGGCCAAGGCAAGAGGATTGCCTGAACCCATGGGTTCAAGACCAATGTGGGCACCATGGTGAGACCTTGTCTCTACAATGAATCAAAAAATTAGCCAGACATGGTAGTGCGCACCTGTTATTCCAAGTACTTGGAAGGCTGAGGCGGAAGAATCGCCAGAGCCCAACAGGTCGATGCTGGGGTGGCTGTGAGCGTAACACTACACTCCAGTATGGGCCACAGAGTGAGACTCCAACTCAAAAAAAAATTAAGGATTCTTAAATCAATGAAGAGATATTCCATTATCATTTAGCCCTAATTCTAAAACCCATGTGGAAATGCAAAGGACCTAAAATAGCCAAAACAGCTTTGAAAAAGAACGGAGTTGGAGACTACTACCTGATTTCAAGACTTATTATAAATCCACAGTACTCAAAATTGGAAATAGCATCAAAGTGGTCAAGTAGATAATGGAACAGAAGAAAGTCAAGAAGTAGACCCACACATATATTGACAACTAATTTTCAACAAAGATGCAAAGACAATTCAATGGAGAAAGGACAGTCTTCTTAATACGTGGTGCTAGGACAATTGGACGTACATAATTCAGAAAGATAAACTGCAGCCCATACCTTGTACCATCTAAAAAAACTTCATTCGAAATGGATCATAGCAAAATTATGAACTTCACAGTCTTAGAATTATAATACTAAGTGTCTATAATTTTAATTAATGTCTATAATACTAAGTAATCTATTGCAGAAACAAAGAACTGAGTACCACATGTTCTCACTCAAAGCAGACCTTGAACAATTATTGTAATACTATAAGAAAGAGATTGGCAGTAGTAGGAAACTGCCATGGGAGGGGGAGCACACCTCATTAACAAGCATACCTGCATAATGAACATTTGTATACCTAACCCTAGATTGTATCCCACATCTTTAAAATTAAAAATTTTTTAAAAATGGATCATAGACCTAAGTATAAAACCTAAAACTATAAAAATTTCTAGAAGAAAACAGAAAACCTTTGTGATCCTCAGGTTACGCAGAGATTTCTTACATACCACACCCGAAGCACAGTCCATAAAGAACAAATGAATAAACTGAGCCTCATTAAAATGAAAATGCCTATTCTTTGAAGACATTGTAAGAGAGTAAAAAGAAGAGGCAAAGACTGGGAAAATATTTGCAAATCATTTATCTGATTAAAACTTGTAGTGAGAATATGTAAAAAAAAAAATTCTCAGTACTCAATATGAAAACCAACACATGCAAACAAAGAAAAATGGGCAAAGGTTTGAGCAAACACTTCACCAGAGACATGAATGGCAAATAAACACATGAAAAGATGCTGAACATCGTTAAACACTAGAAAATGCAAATTATAACACAGTAATATACCATTACACACCTAATAGAATACAAGAAGAACCTGATGATGTCAAGTGCTGATGAGCCTGTGAAGGAACTGAAACTCTGACACACTGCTTAAAATGTGCAAAATGTGCACAGCCACTTTAGAAAATTATATCAGAGTTTCTTATAATGATTAGTGTACACACTTAACCATACAATGCTCCATTCCATATCCCAAGAGAAATGGAAACTCACATCCACATGAAGATTTGCACATGAATGTCCATGGCAGCTTTATATAACCAAGAACTGGAAATAGCCCAAATGTACATTAACAAGTAAATGAATAAGCAAACTATGATTTAGCTATACAATGGAATCCTGTTCAGCAATTAAAAAAAAATGAACTGATCTAAAAATAATTATGCTGAGTGAAAGAAGTCAGTAAAGACACATACTATATGGTTCTATTTATTTAAAATTCCAGAAAATGCAAACTAATCTGTAGTCATGGAAAGCAAATCAGTTGCTGCTTGGGGGAAGGTGATGATGGGGAAAAGAATAAAAAGGGACCTGATAAGAAAACTTCTGAGCAGCTAGATTTGTTACTATAATTGTGGTGATGGCTCACAAGTGTATACATATGTCCAAAATTACCAATTTCTATACTTGAAATAAGTGTAACTGCTTATTCCTCTTATGGAGCTGTTAAAAAATTCTAATTGTAGAACAGTCTACAAAGAACTGTACTCTTCCCATCTAAATTTTTAATTCAAAAAATACTCCCCCCAAAATCTGGATAAAATTGTTCTTAATTAAAACTCATGATACATAACAAGTAAGTGTGGTTCTTGATTGAATCCTGGATCAAAAACCAGAGGCTTATAAAGGACATTATGTGAATAATCAGGAGAAATTTGACTGTGGACTGGATATCAGGTCATAGTACTCTATCAGTGTTCAATTTCTTGAGCGTAATAATGTTTTTTTGGTTATGAAAGCAAGTGTCCTTTTCCTTAGGAATATTTCTGAGCAAAACATCATGCTATCTGCAACTTTCAAAAAGTTTAACAAAATACAGGGGAAAGGGGAAAGAGAAAGCAAATTTGTCCTTAAGGTCACACAATGGGATCAGAGATTAGGAGCAACAAGCACTCACAGAAGAGAAAATATAGAAAATGTGGTCAAGCCTATACTCTTTGCTGGTCGCACTCCGCAAGGATGGGAGTAGTAGTGGTTTTTTAATAAGTTTCTCAAGCCTGTTGTTATCATTTGTCTATCTACTAATTAACAAGATTAAGGAAGGGGAGACAGTTAATTAAGGATGCCCGTAGGCTAGGTTCCAATTAATTGAGGTTTTTCCATAGATAGAATTGATATGCCATTCAGGCTGACCTTCTGAGTTACAGTTAATAAAGTTGTATTTATAATAGCACCAGAGAACACCGAGGGCACAGTGTCAATGGATTTGGTTTTCCAGTCCACAGTCTATGATGGTGTTTATGAAGTAAATCCAAATTTGGGGATTTATCATGTGTACAAGCTACTGTAGTACCAGGAAACAATCCATTCTATGAGTAAAAGGCAGGTGAGAAATTAGCAGAATTTTATTTCTGTAACCCCCATATCTGTGCCAGTTCTCCTTCCCAATCTCATATCTTCTACTGTTTTCTCTGCAAAGTAATTTCATCACAGTTCATTTACTCTGACATTAACAGCCTCTCCTCTTCCTGTTTCTCCACTTTTTTCCTCCACCTCCCTCTTCCTCTTAAACACACAAAACTCAATTGAAAAAACGTGCAGGGTTAGCTTTCCTTATCATTCACTGATGACTCATGTCCCCGACATGAAGTCTGATCTCATGGACGAGAGAGTTTGCAGTCTAGAATGCATGGTTTTGATGGTCCCACAGTAGAAGGGCCTGAGGGGGACAGGCCTTGTTAGGAACTGGGCAAGCATTATTACTTCCTGTGCTGGGATTTTGTTTGTGCCCTGAACTCCTGTTCCTGTAGTTTATATCTTAATACATTTTATTTTCAGAACAGTTTTAGATTTATAGAAGACTCTTACAGTAAATGGAGGTCCCATACACCCCACACCCAGTTTTCCCTATCACTGACATCTTATATTAGTATGGTGCGCATTTGTCCCAATCAATATTATTAACTACAGTCCATACTTTAATCAGATTTTTTATTTTATTTTATTTTTTTTTGCTTTTTGCATAATGTCCTTTTTCTGTCCCAGGATGCCACATGACATTGAGTATTCATGTCTCCCTAGGCTTCTCTTGGCTGTGACAGTTTCTCAGGCTTTCCTTGTTGATGACCTTGGCAGTTCTGAGGCGCACTGGTCAGGGATTTTTTAGACAGGCCCTCGGTGGGATGGTTGGGTTTTTTCTCATGATTAGGTTGGGCTCATTGGGTTTTGGGAGGAAGATCACAGAGGTGGAGTATGTTCTCAGCCCATATCAAGGGCTCATGCTGTCAGCATGGCGGATCACCGGTGATGCTGGCCTGGCTCACCTGGCTGAGGTAGAGCTGGTCAGCCCTCTCCACCATGAAGTCACTGTTGTCCCCATTCCTTCTACATTGTGCTCTTTGAAAGGAAGTCACTGGGACGTTCTGGGATTTTTATTACATGAACTGCTTTATGTCTGTGTCTTCCTTCATGCAGTTTCATTATCTTTTTAGGGTCTAAATATAACTATTTTAATTTCCTTTCATTATTTATTTAGGCTTATTTTATAAGGTTTAGTCTTAGAGTTGTTTTATCTTGTGTTTTGTTTTTGCATTTCTGGCATTTTTAGTATTCCTCTTTCAGCTTGCCTATTAGTGAACTCACCTTCCTGCTATACCATCTTCCAGCTAACTATAAATGGACAGAATAGAAAGAATTTCCACCCTTCCTATAGGGACTTTGCTGGTTACAGACTGTTGAGCAGCACTCAGAAACGTGCTTGTGCCAGAGCCTGGCAGCTCCTAGGGCCTGGATAATGGTATCTGTTCTTGTTGCCCCTCATTAAACATAAATAGCTTAATTGCCTTGATGGTCCATTTACTTTCTAATCTATAGTTGTAATATGCAGAAAATCAACAAAATTACAGTGTTAGGAAACACATGCTTGCAAAGACCTACATCTTACACAGAACTGGCCATCAGCAAAGATGTGCTGTTGAAGTGGACTTGAGAGGATATGTTCATTGTTTGGGAAAATAGCACTTCCATGCAATGCCCTCTTTTTAGCCACCATCCTAGTTAAATGTGGTGGCTGCTTTCCAGAAGCCCCCAGAATGGGTTTTACTCTGTGGAGCAGACTCAAATGCTCCCTCATGTCTTCCCTGGAGAACTATGGACCAAGAAAGCAGAGGCCCAGCCTTTCCCATAGAAGCCAGGTCCCATGAGCCAGACCACCTATCCCAATACTGGGTCAGGCCTCAGGGACCACCTGCCAAGGAAGAAACCAGGCTTGGGCAGACATGCACCCTAGTGATAGACCAGGCTGCAGCAGTGTCTGTCTGTGTCCCTCTGGGGAACCGGAGGTATCTCACAGAAGGGAGGCAGTTAGTTGTTCCAGCTGCCCCTAGGTTGCCAAGAATGAAATGAACAGCAGAAGGAGACGACTGACCACCCACCCCTGCCAGGCCATTGGACTGGGCACTGGCAGGGGTGGCGGTTCACCCTTTGCAAGATGGAGGGGCACAACAGGGTGCTGGTGAGGGGAGATGGCGCCTCTGCCCATGCCGAGGGCAACCCACAGAGGCTGTCTCTGTGTGGCAACTGCAGGCCCCATAACTGATTGTCAAGCTGTATGGAATCTAATCGAATCTCAGCTCAGCCTGCTAGATTTGAGGGAGAGAGGGGTCGGGACCCACACCACGCCAGAGGAGACCTGCAGGAGCCCAAGCTATAGGTGTGCGGTGAATACACTACCTGTTTCTCATGAAAACAGAAAGACCTGCCCTCTTCCTGTGCAGGGCCACTCATGGTCACCCATTCCCATGTCTCTTGCTTCCATATTTCCTCCTCTTTACTTTATAAGTTTGCCAAAAGGGACAACAATAGTTTTGACGTGAGGACCTGAGATCAAGACTGTGTTCATTGTAGGTCCAAAAGCATTAGGTGCCTGTCCCAGCCCAGGACTCCCTGGGCTGGGCTGTGTACCTGCAGAGACCTTGGTTTCCAGGGCTTTGGGTAGAGGCCCACTCCCTGGGTGGGAAGAGGCCAGGCCACAGAGTCCTGGCCTGGCTGTTTGCAGCACTGAACACGGGGAGCCCAATCCTTCTGCCACTCTCCTGTAGATGGATTGACTCTTCCATGTTGGAAGCAGTTACTGGGTGTGACTGGCATACTTAATTAGGAATTGTGATGTTTCTCACAGCACAAACACTGTTCATTTATTCATTCAGCAAACATTGACTGAGCAGCTCATATGAAGCAGTCTGTGCTGCGTCCTGGGACTGTAGAAACTAAAAATGCAAATCCTTGTCCTCAGAGAGCCAGGAAGGTGGAGAGTATAAACGGCTAACTCAAACAACCACTTAGTATGTGTAATCCAAGTTCATGCAGAAGGGATGGTTAGGGAAGGCTTCACAGAGGCTGTGTCTGGACACAAGGCCTGAGGCACTCAGGTGCCCGTGGGCAGGGAGGAGAGAAGACCCTGCAGGCAAGGGGAGCCCTCAGAAGTCCCAAAAGCATGCAAGTGGGTAACAGCAGAGACAAACTCAGTACGCCCAGAGCTCCAAGGAAGTGAGGAGAAGGGGTAAGAGGAATTTCTCTACTCAGAAATATTTATTGGTCACCACTATTTGTCACACCACAGGATTATTGGCATCATTCTGTGAAGAATCTCGCATCAGTGCCAGGTGGTGGAGGACCTTGTTTAATATAACTCAGTGTGGCCCACAGGGATAGTTTCAGAGCCTGGCTGAGGCAGCATTAGATCTGTTGTACTACAGAAATAGCACAAACAATTCAAATGAGTTCTAGGAAACTCAGATGAGTTCTAGTGTAGCCGGAAGGTGACTTCCGGGTGGAGGCTGTTCCTGAGCCTAGACCGAAGTCAGCTCCAAGCAGATCTGAGGTTCCCCGGGCAGGGACAGGAGAGTGGAATAATGATTGCATGTAGTGGCAGAGAACATCTCAGTCTATACCCTTCTAGAGCACTTTATTTTTGTTCCTTGAATATCTACAAATTTTAAGACATGTACAGAAAAGTCAATTGAGAGCATAAAGGCATTCCTACATGTTGGTGATTTTCATATTGATATGGTTACAACATTCAGGCTCACTGTAGACTCAGGAACACCTGACATGAGACTGACTGAAGATCTTTGTAATAGTTAGGGTAATTAACCATTTTGGGAATGAGAAAACATGTATATATTTTGATGACTCGCCTCACTTGACAAGTGGGAAACAAGTCGTGCCCAGGGTTCAAGGCACGAGGAGACCATTGTGTCTTTATCTGCCCGATGAATGTTCTGCTGAATTCATAAACAACAGTGAGCTCTTGTGACCAGTAAACAGAAATCCCTGCTTTGGTATTATTTTCTCAGACACTACTAGTTTAATGGCCACCTGCCGTTGTTAAAACTCTGGGCATATAAACACCTCAACACAGTCCTACACCTGTCTTCAACTGCATTCCCTGGTAGCATCCTAATGCTATGTTAATAGTCCACCAAAGGCTCACTCTAGAGCTATTTTATCCTGTTGGAAACTTTCTTCCCTTTCTGGCACTGCTACTCCTAACAAGGAATAAACTCTTTTACCCAATGGACAGGAAACGTGGTCCTGCATCTTCATGATTTTCTCCATGTTCACATAAGAGCCATGCAGCCATGAGTTCATGTGCCATTTCTCAGAGCTTGCATCAGCGTCCTGCCTAGTTAAACCTCATCTACCAGGCACTGTGATCTGTTGGCCTGGGTTCAGTTCGTGTATTCCTTTTTCCTCATAAAATAAACTTTATAATCTGTTTTAAGGAGAATGAAGGGAGGGTCTCTCCCCAAGGCATCTTTTGCCAGAATATTCAGAGGAAGAAAACCTCCCTGGCCTTACAGATTTGCCCTTAGATGCCAGGGCCTTGGCTAGGCTTCTTCCTGGTCTCTCCTCCATTGTTATATCTGTTTGCAAACCACAGCCAGTTGTGCAACAACAAAATATATGCTTGCATCTTTCTTATTTTTGTTTGCTTTTCTTTGTCGTACCTCTCTTTTCCCCATTTAAAAATTATAAATCCCTGAAATCCTGAGACATAGAGAAGAATCAAAGGTAGTTTCAGTGTGTGGTGGGGAAAGGGAGCTGGCTTAGAAGAAAACATTTCATATTCATGCTTTCCCTCTCCTGAACCTTCTCTTTACTCTGGCCTTAATATGTCATTGTGGTAGCTTGATCTGGGGGAAAAACAAACACAGCAAGACGAAACCCTTGGAAAGCGGCTGCTTTGCGGATCACAGCTGCCAGCACCTGGCCTTTGTTGGAGCCCCCGAGTCTCTGCTGGTACTTTTCCACCAAGCCTGTGCTTTGCAAAGTATGTCGTCTGCTGGTTGCTTTTCTGAGCATTTGTAGTTTAAAGTCTTGTTTTCTCTTCCGTTTAATGAAGCCCTTGACCTAAGTGAGCTCATAATTTGGGCACGTGAGCAGGCAGCCAAGAAAGCACAGCCTCAGCCTCTTAGAAGGTGGCAAAGCCAGGAACTCCAGGCTTCTGCCTGCAGGGGGAAAAGTGGCACTGACAATGAAGTTGGACATATGAAAGGCATCATCATTGGTGGTTCCTACCTTGCATAACAACCTTCTCAGAACAGATCTTTTCATATCTACAGAATAACCACCAGATTCTGATATGGATGGCATATTCAAGTTATGTCTTCAAATACCCTTACCGATGTGCCTCACATTCAGAATTAGTAAGATATGAATTAGTGACACCGTATTACTCGTCGATGAGACACATTTAAGGAGTTCCACTGTAAATGTGTGGGCTTTGATTTGATTTGTCGAACCTCTGATTTAAAAACAAAGATGCCTTTTTTCTCAGAGCCAGATGCTTCCCACTGCTGCTGAGGGAAGTGGTACAATGCTCTCTCCTGGTCCTCTGGGCCAGGTCTTTTCAGGGAGGACATTAAATCAATGCTTTTTAGTTTATTTATCAAAACCTTCAAACACAGCAAGGAGTCTCTCCAGTGTGTGACTTGGAAATCGTGTGCTTAACTGGCCTTCCCTACCCAGGTTGGTAGCCTGCAGCTGGTGCCTATGGCCTCCTGACGACCCACTCTCCATCTCACTGAATTCCCATTTCAACAGAGCTGCGTGCAGGAACCCTCCTCATCAGTTTATTGATGTGAGGAAAAAACACCTAATTATAAGAGCACCTCTGAGAAATGGACAGGGGTTCTGGGGGCTTCTGAGCTGCAGTGACTCCATCTGCAGTGATTCCATCTGCAGACCACTCCTGCCTCTGTGAGAAATGGGCTCTGGTTGGGGAGTAGGGCCACTGGGGAGCTGAGGGTATGTTGTGCTGTGCAGCTTTTCTCTCTGATTCTCAGAAATTCGCTTCTTAAAATCTCCATCCTCCATTCTCTGATGGCCTTTGTCCTCTGGAGCAGAGCTTACTGGGAACTGGTGGAATGCACCATCTCACTCTCTGCAGATGCACTGTCCTGAATTATCAGTTTTTCTAGGTATTGATCCATTATGACCCTACACAATTTATATGTCATACTATAATTTTCAAATCGCTGTCACATTTGTTTAATCTTTGGTTTTATGACTTGAGCACAGATTTTTTTTTTTTTTTTTTTTTAGTTGGATTCTCACTCTGTTGCCCAGATTGGAGTGCAGTGGCCATGCCCAGCCACCGCAGCCTCGACCTGCTGGGCTCCGGCGATCGTTCCGCCTCGGCCTTCCAAGTAGCTGGAACTACAGGCGTGCGCTACCATGCCCAGCTCATTTTTGATTTATTGTAGAGATGAGGTCTCACCAAGTTGCCCAGGCGGGTCTCGAACCCGTGGGCTCAGG
This sequence comes from Tarsius wallacei, assembly GCA_963574415.1. Taxonomy (NCBI): domain Eukaryota; kingdom Metazoa; phylum Chordata; class Mammalia; order Primates; family Tarsiidae; genus Tarsius; species Tarsius wallacei. Next base: position 14,019 of record CAUYQG010140470.1, read on the forward strand.
CAGTCCACAGCCTCCCAAGGCGCGGGATTACAGGCTGAGCCACCAAGCCCGGCTGAGCACAGATTTTTAAAACTTTACTGGGGTCCCCAGCTAGCAAGAGGGGAACCTGGACTTGAAACTTGGTTTAATTTCAAATTCTGCCCCCTTTCCTTTCTTTTCCTCAGTCCTGTGGGCCTGAAACATCCCAGGATAATATCCTCAACCCCTGAATGTCTAAGGCATAATCGTTTACTTCCCTTGAAGAACCAGAACTTACAGAAATGCCCCCAAATCAGCCAACCTCAGAGCCAGGCCCATCTCATTCAGGACTCCCATGAGACCACTTGGAAGCCCCTTTCTTAGGGGCCTGTCTCCCCTCTGCCTCTCAGGCTCCATCCCCAGCCTCAGTCTTTCCCTCCATGCCTCCGAGCTCCCCTCACCCTTGTGGCCTTCAGTTGCCACCTAGATATGTATATGACTTCCAGTCACTTCATGAAGTCCACTCTGATAGGCTTCATATGTACCCTCTTTCTGAGTAACTCTGTCGTGTGTCTCCTAGATACCTGGAATACAGTGTGCCCCCATCGGGCACAATGAAAACGGCATCCCCATCTCCTTAGTGGGGATCCTGCTTAGACGCTCATGTCTCTGGGATTGTCCCTGTGCTTCTGTCCTTGCCGCTTACAGTCTCCAGCTGGTCCCCTGGCTCGTCTGCGTAGCCCCTGCTGCAGCTGCCAGCATGTGCTGTCTGACTTGTGGCCCACTTGCTCTGTCCCTCGCCAGCTGCAGCTCTTCATACCTCCTGGCCCTGTGCACTCTGCCGCCTGCATTCCCCATCCTTTTCTCCTCCCACCTCACATGTCAGGACTGGACCTGCCATTTCTTAGCAGAACAGAGTCTCTTCCCTCTGGTGCTGCTCTCCTCCATCATCCCCTCCTTCCCTGAGTAATTCTGCCTGGTCCTCAGCTTAGATGTCTCCTCCAAAAAGCTTACAGCCCCTCCCTTCTTTCCCCTAGTTCCCCAGACACCCTGTGGTTCCTCTTTGGTAGCCAGCCCATGCCACTGTTACCATGTATGATAATTGTTCCTCTAGGAATTGAGGGTGGGCACAAAGTCCTAGTGCTCAGCACATAGTAGGTCCTCAAAAATGTGTCATGAGCGATGGCTACATAGATGGAAATGTGTACAGGTACAGGATGATGGGAAGAATTGGAAAGAATTATATACCTGATAGCCTCTTTAGCACTTAAAGTTAAGCCTCCTACCTTAGAGCTGCTCCTGTGGACTGAGGACCTCTAGGAAGCAGCTGCTACAATCTAACTATATGACACGGATAACTGGTAATTACTGTATTTGCACAGATTTTTTTTTTCAGTATTTTATAAGTCTAAGCAAAGACCCGAGAAAAGTTCCAGCAGGGGGCAAGTCTACAGAAACAGGGCTAGTTGTGGGTGCTGGATGTATTCCAGTGTGGAAGGCTGAGGGAAGGAGCATGGGCCCATGACAGTGGAGGGAGGGCATGGACAGGGGCTGCAGGGCAAGCGCCGCCCTCCAGAACCAGCATCCAGCAGCCAGGGTGGTCCACCATCAGATAGCCAGATGGTATTTTCGGAGTGTCTTGGAGCTGCTTCACTACTGAGAGTACATAAGATCCCAGTACGTAAGATCTCTTAGCCAAGGAAAGTATGTCTGCAAGCAACAACTCTAGCTATTTTTTCAAATGAAAATTGGACTTGAGAGGAAAAAATAACTGAGGCATAAAAAATGCATTGCCTATTCATTTGTTCAGACATCACAAGAAGCGCAAGAAACCCCCTCAAGGTCACTGCACTCACGGCCTCTCCTTGTGTCTCTTTTTTTCTCTCCAGTCATGCCAAGCTGACCTCGTGAAGGACAACGGCCACAAATACTTCCTTTCAGTCTTGGCGGACCCTTACATGCCAGTAAGGACTGAGCATCGTTCTCTCTCCGACAGTCTCGAGATGTGTCATTTGCCTCTCCTCACATGTTACGCTGTTGTGAGGAAAGAGGGTCATGGTGGGGGGCACAAGGCCAGGCTGTGCAGGGGCCTCACCCACGCACTCAGCGACTGCTTCCCTTTAGACAGGGCTCTTTGCTTAGTACCATGTTAGTGCAGCCGTTGTTTCATTTCTGTCTCTAAATAGGAGTTACAGCTAACCCGGACACACAGGTTGGTTTGGTTTTCAATAGTCTGTTTTCACTGGCGCTTCTTTGCAACACAGGAAAATCTACTCTTCCTAGCATCTGTCCACTGAATTAATGAGTAAGTACCATACTTACTCATAATATGATTGTTTGGATGCCTGTGAAGGCCTCGGAACATGACAAGATATTGACGTGCCCTGTTTCGGGAAGGATGAAAGGAAGAAGGAAAGAAGTTGAAAGTTTAAATCCTAAATATATTTTATTGAATTAGATTGTTTAGAAATGAGTAACCCACGAAAAGAGTATATAGTAACATTCTATAAATGTTATATATAATTAATTTTTTTATTTCCTACCTCTAGCTCCCCACATAGTAATGAGAACAAAATATATATCCCAAATAATTATTTACTATAACTTAATAAATATTCAATTAAGTATATCAGCTCTTAGGTGGCTTTGGTTGTATAAGGGAACATTTACATGTAATTTCACCCACTAGTTGGTTTTCTAAACTAAATGATGTAAAAAACCCAGCATTTTAGGAGGAAGAGGCGAGAGGATTACCTGAGCCCAGGGGTTTGAGACCGGTGTGGGCAATTTGGTGAGACCTTGTCACTACAATTAATCAAAAAATTAGCTGAGTGTGCTGGTGAGCACCTGTGGCTCCAGCTACTTGGAAGGCTGAGGCAGAAGGATCGCCTAAGCCCAGCAGGTTGAGGCTATGGTGGCCATGAGCATGCCACTGCCCTCCAACCTGGGTGACAGAGTGAGACTCCTACTCAAAATAAGATAAAATAGTAATAATTTGGGGTGGGAAAGAAATTATTCATTCTACAGCCTCCATTGGAAAATGCCTTAGAATTATAGACAATATCCCGTTGAGGGGTCATTGTTTTAAATATTTTCCTCTGACGAGAAAATAAATTCTGTGAAATCAGGAACTACATGGGGTCTGACAGTTAAGTTCATGAACTGATCCTAGAAAAAGTGCAACAGGCTAGGCACAGTGGCTGACATCTATAATCCCAGCACTTTGGGAAGCCAAGGCGAGAGGATTGCCTGAGCTCAGGGGCTCAAGACCAGCCTGGGCAACTTGGCAAGAACCTCATTTCTACAATAAGTCAAAAAATTAGCCAAGCATGGTGGTACATGCCTGTAGTTCCAGCTATTTGGAAGACTGAAGCGGAAGGATCACCTGAGTCCAGCAGGTTGAGGCTGCAGTGGCCGTGAGTGTGCCACTGCACTCTAGCCTGGGAGACAGAGTGAGACTCCAACTCAAAAAAAAAAAGAAAGAAAAAGAAAGTGCTACATACCTCATCGCTGAATATCACTAGGTCACCTTCAAAGTACTCCCCTTGGGAAGATATGCCCTGATGCCAGCACCTAGTCCACCTGTCAAAGTAATCTTGGAGTTCTTTTTCTGGAATGGCCATCAGAGTTGTTATCGCAAGACTGTCAGAGTTTGAATTAGAGCAATGAACAAATATAAAATTTCTTGTTAAACTTGGCAAGAGTGGAAGTGAAATCAGAGACAGGTTAGTCTAAGTTTATGGGGATAATGCCATGAAGTGTACAAATGGATTAAATGTTTTTCTGAAGGGAGAGAAAGTGTCACTGGTGAAGAGAGGTCAGGATGGCCAGTAATGAACAGAACTGACAAAAAAAATTGCAAAAATTTGTCAAACTGTGTGTCAAAATCATCAACAGACTGTGAGAAGCATAGAAGACCAAATAAATATCAACAGAAAAACAGGAAAGTCTTTTTTTTTTTTTTTGAGTTGGAGTCTCACTCTGTCACTCAGACTGGAGTGCAGTGGCCGCTCTGGGCCACCGCAGCCTCAACCTGCTGGGCTCCAGCGATCCTTCCGCCTCAGCCTTCCAAGTAGCTGGAACTACAGGCGCACACTACCACGCCTGGCTAATTTTTTTGATTTTTATTGTAGGGATGAGGTCTCACCAAGTTGCCCAGGCAGGTCTCAAACCCGCGGGCTCAGGCAATCCACTCACCTCGGCCTCCCAAAGCGTGGGATTACAGGCTGAGCCACCGAGCCCGGCCTAACAGGAAAATCTTAACTGAAAATCTTGGCATGCACCAGCTCACACAGCACTATGTGGGAAGAAGTTTTTAGTCAGTAAACAAATAACTGTATTGGAACACCTTCCCTACCCACCTGATCTGGCCACAAATGACATTTTTTCTTTTCCTGTATCAGATAAAGGAAATATTCAAAGGAAGACATTTTGATGACATTCAGAACATTAAGGGTAATACAACAGCTCTAATGACCATTCCAGAAAAAGAGTTCCAAAATTGTTTTTATG
>CAUYQG010140471.1:0-27323 GCA_963574415.1 Tarsius wallacei
TTCCAAGTAGCTGGAACTACAGGCGCGCGCTACCACGCCCGGCTAATTTTTTGATTTATTGTAGAGATGAGGTCTCACCAAGTTGCCCAGGCGGGTCTTGAACCCACGGGCTCAGGCAATCCACTCACCTCAGCCTCCCAAAGCACGGGATTACAGGCTAAGCCACCGAGCCCAGCTAGATCCTGAGATTTTAATGAGTCTGCACCCTCAAACTCTGTCTTCCTAACATCTTAAATCAAAATGGAGGTCCAGATCACATACTTGCTATGAACTCCAGAGTTCTGCCCCAATTCCTTCCTCACCTGGCCATCCTAACACTTGACACCCTTTTTGGTATCATTTAGTTTTGTTTTCTTATAAAGGTTTTAGGCATCAAGCATCTCCAAAGCTCTGTGATTTCAGGGAAATTTCTCAAAAGTCTCAGTTTTTTCATCTTTAAAATGGAAAAAAAATAGAAACACTTCACAGGGTGTCTGCAGGAATTTATTGAGTTAAAGTATGTACCGTTGCTGGAGTCCTGGCAAGTCACTTTCTCCCTCCCTTTCTTCTGTAAACATTCCAGGGGTCTGCTGGGGGTGAACAGCATCTGATGGGTCTTCCTAGCAATTCTCCAATACATCAGGTGAGCTGAGTTGGAAGTGTGGAAAAGGCAGCAGCCTGGGGTTCAAATGCAGGGGATGGGGTTCAACAGTGGAATACTGTCCTAGTCGCCTGAAAGCTTGTTGCTCTGTGGCACACTTCAGAGATGGGCTTCTGCAGCGGCCAGGAAAATAAGATAGCTGTGGAATTCTCACCGATGGGGTGTGGGGGTATAAGAGTTTGCAAGAACACCTGACTTTCTTCTGGTTCACCTAGCTAGCTCAGAGAACACCCCAATACCTGAGCCTTGGGTCAACTCTATGGCAGAAGCTGAAAATTCCTTTTCCCAGCTTCCCTTGCAGCTACAGAACAGTTACCAAGTGCTCCTGGCCAAGACTTTCAACTCCCTGTAAATAATCCACTCTGCTGAAGGAGTCACAGGGGTCAGAATGACAGCTAGCAGCTGGATGCTGTGGTACCCAGCTCTCGTGGGGTCAGCAGTGGGACTGTTTCTCAGTGGCAAGAGTGATGTCTCCTCAGCAGCTATTCTGAGAGCTGGATCTGGACAAGTTGAGCCTGAATTTCTGGCTCTCCTAAAGAATCTGTGAGCTCCTCAAATCCTTCAATAGGTCATTTTTCTGATTAAATTAAACCATTTCTGTCGCTGGAGCAGAGAACCCTGATAAAAGCAACCCTCAGTTTAGTTCCTGATCTTAAACTTAACTCATAGAGAGAAGTACGTGCCACTGCACAGAAAATCCCCACCACTGACCCATCTCCATTATTTTACACAAATGCTTCTGAAAATGAGGGCCTCGGGACACACCCATCAGAGCCAACTATGGTGTGACCAGGGTATTGATGAACATGCAGATTCCTGAATTAGAATCTTTGTCAGAAATATGCAGTTTTTGGCCAGGCTCAGTGGCTCAGCCTGTAATGCCAGCGCTTTGGGAGGCCAAGGTGAGTGGATTGCCTGAGCCCGCAGGCTTGAGACCCGCCTGGGCAACTTGACGAGACCTCATCTCTACAATAAATAAAAAATTAGCTGGGCATGGTAGCGCGTGCCTGTAGTTGCAGCTACACGGAAGGCTGAGGCGGAAGGATCGCCGGAGCCCAGCAGGTCGAGGCTGCAGTGGCCGGGAGCGGCCACTGCACTCCAGTCTGGGTGACAAGAGTGAGACTCCAACTCAAAAAAAAAAAAGAAATATGCAGTTTTACCAACTTGTTAAGCCTGCTAAAGTATGAAAACCACTGGTGTGTGGCGCTCCTACCCTTTTCCAAATAGACAATTGTTAACATCTGTGTGGCTCCCTGTGAGGCAAGGAAGAAGCTCCTGGTTCTGGGGGACCCTGGCTGCTCCAGGTCCCAACTCAGTCACCCTGAGCACTAAGGGAAACAATTATCTCATGACTCACCTGGTAGCCACACTGGCTACAAGGTTCTGGACTATTCCAGGGCTACTTGAACTGAGGTCCATGGACAGTCTCATGAACTGTTTGTTACCCACAATGCACAACTACAGAAATTGGGAATAAGCATTGAGGAGTTACTCTGGCAGTTTGTTGGAATAATTTTATGGCTGCTGAACCTATTAATTCAATTTCGAGTTTATATTTTGTGTGACTCTGTTTTCCATTTCATTTTTTTCTAGTAATATATTTTTCCTGTAATCCACAAAAATATTGGTTCATAGCAGATTGGAGGAAAAACAATTTGTCCACTAAAAATGGTCCTTCACCACCATAACATAATCAAAAGAATCATCCAATCGGTGAGCCAGAAGTCAGTTTGGGGATTGTGAATCATGTTGGTCCAGGCCCAGATGGTGAATTCCCTCCGGACGTGCCTGTCACTGGAGGCTGTGGCCTTCTCTCTCATCATGGACAGGGCATCTAATTTTACGACTAGATTAGTACCTGACATTCAAAGATCTTTTTGTCCCCTTGCAGAATAATAGGAGTCACTACTACTCAGAAACACAAGGCAAACTTATGCTCTCTCCATGGTCAATGAGGTGACTCAGTGACAGCCCAGTCTCATCTCCACCCTAGTCCTGTTCCCATATCAAACGTGACCAGGCCCCAGAAAACTTTTGGGGTTCAAGTGCTTAAATATGTCATGATGATTGCCTGTTCCCTTTAGATTTTTTTTACATACAACATCCATTTCCAACAGTTTTGGAAATAAAAAAATGAACGTTTCCAATTTATTGAGATATAATGGAAACACCCAGAACAGCACATATGTAAAGTATATGATTTGATCAGTTTTGAAATAGGTATACTACTGTGAAACCATTTGTACAATCAAGATCACAAACATTTCTATTATCCCCCAAAGTTTCCTTGTGCCTCTCGAGAATCTCTCCCTCCTCCTCTATCCTCAAGCAATCACTAAGCTGTGGATTTTTCTGTCAAGATGGGTTAGTTTGCATTTTCTAAGATTTTGATGTAAGTAGAAGTGTACTGTATGCATTCTCTTGGAATACGCATAATACATATGAGATTTACCTACAGCACTGCAAATACCAGTACTTCATGCCTTTCATACTCCATCATATGGCTATCCCACAATTTCTTTTGTCCTTTCAACTAGAAAAACCAAATTGAAAAAGGATGTTTTAATTCCTCAATACTGAAAGTATAATAACAAGGAGCAAGACAGGAAAAACGAGAATAAAAAGGAGCAAACTTTTCTGATCTCATTCCCACCTCAGGATCTTTGCAACTGCTCTTCCCTTGGCCTGGAATGCTCCCCCAATCTTGGCATAATTGACATATTTTTGTCATTCACATCCCAGTGCTCAGGTCATTTCCTCAAAAGCCTTCCAAGATTACCATTATAGCCCTCATGCCTAACATACTGACTACACACAGTAGGTGCTCAATAAATATTAGTTAAATGAATGTATAAGAATGAATAAACGGCTGGGCTCGGTGGTTCAGCCTGTAATCTCACGCTTTGGGAGGCTGAGGTGAGTGGATTGCCTGACCCCACAGATTCCAGACCCGCCCGGGCAACTTGGCAAGACCTCATCTCTACAATAAATCAAAAAATTAGCTGGGCATGGTAGCGCGCGCCTGTAGTTCCAGCTACTTGGAAGGCTGAGGCGGAAGGATCGCCGGAGCCCAGCAGGTCGAGGCTGCCGTGGCCAGGAGCGTGCCACTGCACTCCAGTCTGGGTGACAGAGTGAGACTCCAACTCAAAAAAAAAAAAAGAATGAATAAATGAATGAATGAGAGAGTGAAGGAACACTATGGGTTGAGTTGTATTTTTAAAGTTACAAAACTTTAGGTTTTAAAAAACCTCCGAACTTTCTAACAGAGTAAAGACATTTGGAAGGCCACCCACCAACACTGGGATGCACTCATCAAGATCAGCTCAGAGGCCTGGACCAGACAGAACAGTCATAACGTGGAAACTTCTTTTATGCAATGGTGAGAAAGACAGCCATGGTGATCCCCACAGCACTCTGGCGCTCCTACAAATCATCTGAAATGCTAAATCATGTTTAAATCCCTCTGACTGTGACCACCAGGAACCATGAAGGACACTCACACGTAATTTACATACTGCCAAACTCCTGAGAGTCTCTAAATAAAGGCCCTGCAAGCTCCCAGGCACTATTTTTGAGGAGAAGGACATCAAGTGACAGATTAAGCCGAGTCTGATCCTCCAACACCAGGAAAAAAAGAAACCGCACCCTCTACTTGCTGACATCTGCGAATGTCTTAAACTACATTTGCTGTCAGATGCTTCCCAGGGAAGCCGTTATTACATTGAAAACGGTACACATATGCTATTGTCTCGCTCATTTTACACAACTCCACTGCTAATAGGTATGTTTGCTCAGATTTTTCATTCCTTTCCCAGATTCTAACCATCAAAAGTGTTTTAATCTCAAAGCACAGAGAAGGGGGCTTCACAAGGGCACTGTGCATTCTGCCTGCAAATGTTAAATTACATTTGGTCACAACATGGTTATAATACTAATAATGACATGGTCAATGCAGCAGCCATTAGAGGGCCTCAATTCAGACCCAGCAGACACATACCTCTGAGGGCAGGACAGACTGATAGCAGGATTTTTTAAAATCTCAACTATTAGATTTGGCTACAAAAGCTTCTATTATAATGAACAGGACTAATTTTTCTAATCTGACAATATGTGAAGAAAAAAAAAAAGAAAAAAAGAAAGCCAGAAAAGTGAGGACTATGAGACTGTCAGTGGTTCCTATCTTACAGAACCCAAAGGAAAACAGTACTTGTCCTATTGTTTTGTTTTCTGCACACCTCAGAAGAGTCTACATAATTTTTTTTTAAACTGAATTTGTGAGCCAAATAGAACAACCAAATGAATACAGGCTGGGGCCTCAGCAACAGGTCACTCACATGTCCACCACACTCATAAACATTCCAGAAGCATGAAGAGGGTCTACCCCTGGTGCAAATGACCCACAGGATTTGAGACAACTGGGCTTTGGCTCATGAATGTCTCAAACTAGTCTCAAATTTCTTGCTAGTTGAAATGATCAAAATTCTCTGAGACCAAACTCCACTTTTACCGTTCCCACTATGCTATTCCTTTCACCCCTAACACCGAGCCAGGCAATAACACACTCCTAGAAAGTAATCTCATGAATTGCAAGTAAGCAAGGAAAGGAACCACAGTGTGTGTTTCACAGTTGTATCCCCCATGCCTAGCACACAACTGTGCTATTCAATGAAGGAATAAATGGAGGGATAAATGGACAAATACAGAATGATATTTTAACCATATGATATCATTTGATCTTCACAACAAACCTGTGAAGTAACAATAGTAAGCATTAATACTGATATTGTAGTAACTGCATGCCAGCCACTATTGTAAATTCTTATTAACTCTTTTAACCCTCCAGAGCTCTATGAAATAAAGATCTATTATTATCTCCATTTAACAGACGGAGAAACTGTTGGAGGCATATGGAGGTCACACTGCTGGGAGAAGGCAAAGCCGTACCCTTGTTAGATGGTCTTACACTGTGCTCTTTCTCCATCGGTTGCATTTTATGAAGCATGAAACAGAAGGTAGCAATATTAATTTGAACAAGGTTCACCATGACATGGACAAAAACCTAGGGCTGTGTTCCCTGGATGGCATTAAATGATAGAGCCAGGGTGGGCACCCATAACCTGACCCCGAGTCCACACTCTCAGCACCCGAGTAGCACCGGACTCAAGCTAGTCCCCAGCAAATATTTGAGATCACCAGAAGAGCGATTGCCCAGGAGGCTAGGATCACAGAGGCTGGGCTGCTCAGTGTTATTCTCCCAAACTGCAGGTACAGTAGGGTCTGGGAAAGAAAGAGGAAAAAAAAAAAACCTGGAAAATGTAGGCTCTGCCCCAGTGCTCCTGAAATCATATTGTTTTGTCTGGAGAAGGAGAAATTTGCTGGCATCTTCCTGTGAACGCGCTGAGCATCCATTACAGCGTAAGCAAAGGCCACAGCCAGACCTGAGCAAAGTTCTTAGCCAAAGTGACACGCATTAGAGCCTGGATAAAGTTCTGAGGAAGTCTCCTGGGGGACTGGATTCTACTATAAGATATGTCAAAGGATCTGGAGGAAGTGGGGAAACTAGGATGAATGAGTGGAGGCCAGGAAAGAATGAGAAATGATCAACAAGAAGAGGACAAAAAGGTTGGAGCTAGTTCCTAATGGTAGCGTGTGGGTTCTGGATTATGGCTTAAGGGATAATTGCTTCTGTTTTGAGAAGGCATGAGAGTGGACAGACAGAGGCATGGAAATATTAGTCTCTGAAATTTAAAATTCCATGTTAACATGGATACATTGGAGAGAACAGTTGTTACCGTGGCTGGGAGAGATGAAGATAAAAACCGAGAAAAAGAAATTATAGTGCAATAATTAAGAAAACTTCAAGCTGCCCCTTCGCTACTCACCACACATATGGAACTGAAAAGCAAAGAGTGTAGGTCGGAACTGAAAAGGTTGCACAAGATTGATGAATACAAGTTTGTTGTAGGGACAGGGTGAAGTTACAACTGTAGCTCAAACTACAGTCCCAAGAAGAAACACCTCTCAGAAAAAAAAAAAAAAATTTCCCAAAAGTCAGTAACAAGAAACCCAGAGAAATATTCCCTATGAAAGTCATAGCTCAGCAAAGGTTTATGGGATTTATAAATTACCAATAATGTGAGTGACAGGCAGGCCTTGCTTACAGGCAAGCTTCAGTACCTCAGCACAGTTCTGAAACCAGACCTTCCCATTTCATTTCAACCAAGCAGAAACCAAAAGATGCTTTCCTCCCTGAAAACTGGGGGAAAGAAGTCATCCACCAGGCAACGTTTCACTGCACACAACTTTTTAAATAAAACCAAGATGCACATCTCATAATTCTCGATCTGTTTGCTAAAAATGGACACTTTGCTGAAAAAGTGTTAGTGTATATATTTTTTAAAACTGTTGCAAGAGATTTGCTAAATTAGTTCATCTAGGAGTGCCATAGGGAGGTCGTTTGAGAAGACTCTCCTTTATGAATGAAAATGAGATTCCTGGCAGATTCCCAGTCTCTCCCAAACGCACACACTACCAGCACAGAGGATTCCACAGATCTCACACCTACTCCCAACAGAAGACAGATAAGAACGAATCCCTCTTCACTGGATCCTTAGGTCCTGCTTTTTGAGCCGGCAGATGGAAATCTGTGCGCCCTGCTGGTTTCTGAACATTGTACTACTAGGTTCCAAGAATTTGCTACACTCTATTGCATGGTGTTGATTTTTTTTTTTTTTTTCTTTTTTCACGCTCAGAAAACCGCAAAGGGATTTAACCAAAAGGAAGCAAAGGTTTTCTTTTTATAAATTCGATTAGCCTTTTCCACTTTCTCTACCTCGGAACATTTCCTTTGGGAGGAATTTCATACCCAGAGACCCCTTAGCGAGGCACTGCAGCATGCGGGTCGCAGTGAATGTAAGTGCGAGACGATCAGTGGGGGCGGAAAGTAAAGATCGCAAGCACTTGCAGTCGTTAGCGAAGGTTTCTAAACGCCGGTGCTGGAAAGGCCCTCCAGGCGAAGAAGGACTAAGTTTGCATTACGGGACTCCGGGCTGGGGCGTGTGCAGGTGGCTAGCAGCCCGCCCTCCGCTCTCTGCAGCTCGATTTCCCGCCCGAGCCGGCGCTGGGTCCCCGAGCTGCGCCCGGCACCCATCTGGAAACAGCCCTTGGCAGTGAGCGGCGGGAGCGCCCCTCAAAAAGCGCCTTTTCGCCGCTGGGACTCAGCAGCTGGAGAGCGAGTGCGCCGAGAGCGCACAGCATAGACCCGGCCAGGGACGGGGCACCCACCCGAGCCTGCTCTTCCAGGCCTCGGGTTCGAAGCCACCCCATTGTCCGAGGAGGAGGTTAGGCTTGCAGTTCGGTTAGGAAAGGAGTTTCTGAAACTCCCGGGGAAGCGAAGTCCCGGTGTTTGGAAAAATAAGCGGCCCTATGGTTCGCTTTCCAAATTCGGGCGTTGCTTTATGTCATTTTTCTTGACACTCTCCCCCGCCCAGCTCCAACCTTAGGAAAGAGCCCTAAGGGCTAAGATACACCTCAACCCTTCCTCCTTTCTCCCTCTCCCAGCGCGCAAACTTTCGTACAAGAAAACCGCCCTGGTGGTTAATGTGGGTGCATTCAGACGCCCCCCCATCTACACACACACACACACACACCCCTCACCACCCGCCCTGTCCCACCCACCTCCGGGTAGGGGAGGGACTGGGAACCTGATCTCCGGGCTCCGGCCCCGAACGTTTCCCATCAATAATGTTGATACCATCGATGTGCCTCCTCCCCCGCCCCCGGGGCGCCGCTGCCGCCTTTTCGCCGCTTTTTGCTTGGCGCGAGAAAACGAAACCTCCCCTGCGGCCCTCCTGGCCTCGGCCGGGGGCCGGCGGGGCCTGGAGCGAGGGACCTGAGCGAGTCGGGGTGCGGGCAGCGGCTTGGGGGGTCCTCGGGCTCTGGGGTGGGGGGCGGACCCCGCAGGGCCGGTGGAACGGGAAAGAGGGTCTGGGACCCAGGCGAGGTTTCATCCCAGACCTGGGGTCATACTGGGACAGAATAAGATACTTTTACGGACAGTAGAACCAGGCCGCAAATGGGGGCCTCGACTCCAGCTCCCCTTCTTGGGATCGGCGATTGAGCGGAGAAGCCCGGAAACCCCTTCGCTGGGGACAGAGCGTGGCCCGTGGCCTTTGAGGCACAGCCCTTCGGCCCGGTCAACCCACCCAGGACACTCTAGGTCTTGAGAAAACTGAGGGGATATACTGGTACCAACAAGCACCAAACCCCTAAGATGGGAGTTCGCAAAAGTCGCCAAGCGCCTCCTCCGGGCGCGGTTCCTCTCCGCCCGCGAGGTCGCGACCCTGGCGCAGCCGCGGCCTCACATCAGGCTACCCCCATTCCCTACTGCGGCTCGGCCGCTAAGTACCAGCCCCTCTCGAGGAACCAGCAAGTCTGAACCTCGTCACCCGGATTCCCCCAGCAGCTGGCCCCACCCAGGGCTAGGAGGGCGCGACCCCGTGTAGCGCGCGCGGGTCTCTGGGGTGAGCAGGGCGAGGGAGGGACTCCAGCTGTGGCACCTCGCTCGAACTCGCTGCCTTCTTCCGACCCTCTCAAAAATAAAAATTAACCTCCGCTCCGTCTCCGTTTTTATTGATTTAATTATTTCTCTGCATCGCGGCACGCGGAGCCTCGCCAGCGCCCTGACGCCGCGGCGCCCGCATCAGCGAACCACGGAACTTGGGCCCGAGACAATGGCCCGTAATTGATGTATTGCCGTCAACAATGAAGACCAATTCTCCTCTCCCCGCCATTCCGACCATCCCCCTCCTCCCATCCCCCCTCTCCCACCTCCTCTCTGCTCTCCCCGGGCCATGAAGGGAAAGAAAACAAACAAGAAATTAGCGGGGGACGCCGAGCGCGGGGCAAAACACCCGCCTCTACGCCGTCGAGGACGCAAAAGAACGAAAAAAGTTGTTCAAGTTTGGATCCCCCAATTAATTCGTCTCTGCTAGCCCATTTTTAATGAAAACATCGCGAAGTTGCTTTTGCATGTTCGTTTCGTTTGGTTGTTTGTTGTGGCGTTTTGGGGGGGAAGCTCCCCCCGCCCTTAATCGCACATGGAGCAAGTAACGAACACGTGTGAAGATCTTTCCCGGAGCCTGCCCGCAGCGCACGCGGCGCGCCGGGGGAAGAAGGGTTTGCGGGACCTCCAGCCTCGCTCGGGTCCTGGCAGCACGCGGTGCCCGGGAGGCCCGGACTTCCAGGAAGCCAAGATCGTTAGAGAGGGATGCGGGCGGCTTCCGACGCGGGCTCATTCGGGGACACAAGTGTGCCGTGCATTCGTCGCGTCCGTGTGCCTGGAGAGTGCGGGTCGGCGTGAGCCCGAGGACCCTGCTTGCGGGATGGGGGTGGGCGCGGGGTTTGCACGTGCTCCTGTACGCGTTCCCGGGGGCATGGGGGGAGCGATCCCCTCGAACCCCAGGAGTGCGCAGATCCATCTTTGCCGAGGGATCTCTTTAAATATTCAGTGAGAAATAATGGCATTTGAAGCACCACCTATGGAAACATTATTATCTTCATTCTTCAACATCAGCCCCACTGATAGCTTCGTTTGTCTTTTTATCAAAATCTACAGTACCCAACAGGACCTGGAGAGAAAGGGAGAGCGCGGCTGAGGGGTGTGTGTGTGTGTGTGTGTGTGTATGTGTTCGCGCGCGCGCGCGTGTGAGGGCTGAGTGAGGGTAGAAAAGAGGAAAATAAGAGGAGAAAGATAAAAAGGTGAGAAAGGGGGTACAGGGAGAAAGAGAAATTATTCCAAGAAAAAAAATAATGACAGATGAAAAGCAGAATCATTCACCCGCACACAAAATATTTAGACCTTTAAAAAATCAGTAAAAGACTGAGGAGGCTAAGAGAATGGGGACAGGGTCGCTTGGGGGGCATCCGGAGCACCCGAGCTCTGCCCGGGAGACCAGCGCCCACTTCGCGCGAACCGACCGTGGCACCATCCAACTCAAGGGCGCTCCCGAAGTGGGGCGTCCTTGCGAGCCCTCTCTCTCCCCGATCGCGAGATAAGGCAGGGATTGTGTGTCTGCACCCCCTCCTCCCCCATTCCTCGGCCGAAGTTTAGTTTAGGTTAGTCCTTCGGGCGCAGGACTTCGGGAACCCTGGAACGAGGAGACCCCGAGGCGAGAGGGCCAAGAGCCGGGCTGAGCCGTGGACCGAGTCTCAGGTTCGGCGCGCCTGAGCCGGGCAAAGGGAGCAGGCTCCCGGCTCGGGCTCCGGGGTGCGGGTAGGGAGGCTGCATCCCAGCTCGGGGAGATGGAGACAGAGCGAAAAGTTCGGGCGCCGCGCTCGGCAAGTGCCCGGAAAGTGGAGGCGAGCTTCTGCGCCGCCAGACAGCCACGGACAGGGACAACCCCCTTCCCTCACGGCTCGGCGCGGCCACCTCGGCCCCGAAAGCTGGACTCGGTCCCCTCCCCCAGGGCGAGGAGCCCAGGGGTCCTGGGGACTTGTCGGGTCCAGGGCCCTGCACGGCCGGGCCGCGCCTCCGCAAGCCGGGGCGGGCTGCCGCGAACAGGGTAAGCCGCGGCCCCTCCCCTCCCCCCGGCCGGAGCTGAACTCCGAGCCCAGGCCGGTCCCAGCTCTCCGCCCGCCCTGGGCTCTTCGGCGCCACCGCCGCCGCCGCCTCCCCGCGGAGTGACGCGCCCTGCAGCCAACCGGGGCAGCCGGGGGGGAAGTCCGGGAGGGGTCCTGGGCGGAGCCGGGCCGCCCCCTTATCCCACGGGCTCGGGGCCGCTTCTCCCGAAAACTTCAGCCCTAATTGTCCTGGGAATGTCCGAGGTAGAGAAAGGGAGCGAGGCAGCAAGCGAGAGGCTGGGGGATCAGGGCCTCTGGGGGTGAGGGGTGACGGGGTGGCGGGAGAGCTGCCCCTCCCCCCAGCCCCAAACCCATCACGTTCCCAAACCTTTCCTGGATCCTCTTCTCCGCGCCCCCGCGAGCCCGGGATCCAGGGGATGGAGAACTCGGGGCGAAGGAGCGCCGAGCCAGGCGGCGGGCGGGAGGGAGGCCGAGCCGTGGGCGGGAGGCGGACCGGCGTGGGGCGGCTCTTTCCCACTCGCCTATTTTTTTATGGGGGTGGGGGTGGGCTGCTTTCTGGTAGCTCTTAAAGAAACGAAGAAACACTCAACGAAACGGGACGCCCTCCCCCCAAATCCCGCCACGGGACTCCCTCCCCCCCAGGCCGGCGCGCCTCGCGCCGGAGTTGGGAAGTTCGCAGCGCTCCCGCAGCCCGGGTCCCCAGCCCCCGCCGCCCGGCCCCACCCCCACCCGGGGCGGCTTAATTCCGGGGAGGGCATGCTAATTTGGGTCGGCCCAGCCCGGGATGGGGGGGGCTAGGGAAGGAGGGAGGGAGCAGGGGGCGCCGGCCGGGGCGCCGGGCGCGCAGTGGAGAGGAGGCCGGCCCCCGGCGGCCGGGCCGCGGAGTCCCCGGCGGTCGCAAAGAGGGTTAACCCAGTGTCGGGCGGCGCGGCGCGCAGAGCCAGCCCCGCGGCCGGCTTATTGGGCCAGCGCGCGGAGAGACAGGGGTCTGTAGCAAATCACGAACTAATTGATTAAGGCGAGCGCGTTTGAATAGCGCTGGCCCGGTGCCAATCGCCTTTCAAAGAGCCCCTCTATGATTAATCGCAATGCATTATTGATAATCATAATTATAGCAGGACACATGCGCGCTGCGCCCGGGGCCGGGGAGCCGGGGAGGGGGCGGGCGGGCCGGCGGGCGGGGGGAGCCGCCGCCGCCGCCGCCGCTCGATTTCCGTAATTTTGAGAAGATTTTTTTTTAGTAATTTTTTATTCTGCCCCAGCTGATGTTTGAGCCAGCATGTCGCGGAGGAAGCAAGCGAAGCCTCAACATTTCCAATCCGACCCCGAAGTGGCCTCGCTCCCCCGGCGAGATGGTGAGTGCTCCGGCCCGCGCCGCGGACACACACACGCGCACTCACACTCGCGCACACTCGGACCCACGCACACGCGGCTGGCCCCCGCGCCCACCGCCCCGCTCGCCGTGTGGACTCGGCGCATTTTTTTCCTTTTTCCTTTTCGATGTGCCTTTGCTGGTCTTCCCCCGCCGCCCCGGGGAGAGTCGGCACACCTCCCGGCAGGATCTTTCCGGAGTTGCTGGGTCCTCCCGGGCAGGAGGCGGGCACACCGGCCTGGCTTCTCCGCCCGGCTTTTCCCGGGAGCCGAGCCGCAGCCGGAACTCGGGAGCCCCGCGAGGCGCGGGTGCGGGCGGCGGTCGTCCGCGCCTGCTCGCGCGGGGCCCCCCGCGCTCCCCGTGCGGTGCCCGGGGCCCCGGGCCCAGCCTCGGCCGTCCGGCCCTGCAGCAGCGGGAAGGAAGTTTACTTCGCACGCGGGGCTGAACTCCGAGCGTGGGGGAGCTCGGGGCGCCCCCCTCCCGCGCTCACACTTCTCTTGGCCCACGCGGCGGAATGGGGTTCCTTTGGGGGTTCAGAGCCGCAAGAAGGTGGGGACCTGTGTCGTGGTGCCCGCGCCCGACTCGCTGGGGTCGTGGCCGGTTTGGGCGCTCGTCGCCGCCGGTCGCTCCCGAGACTGTGCAGGCGGACCTGGAAAGGAGTCGGAGTCTGGCCCCCCAAGTTGATCCCCGCATCGTTTCTCCCAACACTTGCGGCCTCTGGCCATCCCCACCCCCCAAATCTTTATATTCGGCCTGCGCCTCTGAGGATCGTGGTGCACCCTACTTGCAGACGGGTCGGGAAGGAGTCGTGGGGAAGTTTTAAGGGCCGGGGTGGCCAGCCAGAGGAGACCCGCCTGCAACACTGGCGCTCGTTCTCCCTGATGGAGGCGACAACTGTGGGTCCCGAAGGGGATGAACAAGTCCAGAACAAAGTTTGAGTGTGGGAGCTGCGACCGAGAGTGGGAGAGATCCGGGCCGGGGACTGGGGGCGCGGATGGAGGGCACTTCAACTCCCTCCAGGTCCCTGGAGGTGTCTCGCTGCACAGGCCTCCGCGCTCCGAGGCCCAGCGACCGGGGGCAATGCGGCGGCGCCAAGCGCGGCTCCCGGGTCATCCCAGCGCGACGCTGGCCTCCCGGCTGCGGGGGGACAAGGGGCTGCCCCGACCCGGCTCCGCGGCTCCGGATGCTTCTCGGGATGCTTACGTCCGGGAAGGCGTTTGGGGGTAGGAAGAAGGGAGGGGGACCCCGACAGAGCCCCGAAGCGTGCCCTGAGATCGGCACCTCTGTCCAGTGAACTCTGCGGCCGCCCGAGCCCCACGGTCCCGGCCCCTTCCCCAGAGGCCTGCCTCTCGGTCAAGCTGAGGCGCAGCGAAGCGGGGGGACTCCGCCGCCTTCACTCCGGCCGTCGGGAGAGGGGACTCGTGACTCGGGATCCTTGCAGAAAAGTGGGGAGATTGAGACAAATTAAGAAAATTGTTTACAGTGGGAGCCCCCTGCCCCCAGTACTTTCTAGAGCTTGACGCCTCCCCCAGAGCCTCTGCGATTTCTCAGTCCTCTGAAAAGAGCCCCGAACCCCGCTTTCCACCCCCTACGAACCCGGGCGCGAGGGGCATATCAAGGGGAAATTGCCCAAGGCCGCAGCAGCTACTCCGAGTATTTTTCTGGGTTTTCTCGGCCAGTGTTTTCTGCCTCTTGCACCTACACTCTTTTCCTAAAGTTGCTGGTGAGACCTTTTGCACCTAGTACCGTCCAAGTTAACAATTTATATACGGAAAAGCAAACTAGAGAGAGGAGAAAGTTTTTTAGTCTGTTTTGTAAATTTGTACAGATTTTCCACATTTTCAACTTAAAAAAAAGTCTCGTGCTTCGTGGAGAAATGATGCATGCTAGATCCTTGCCTTTGGCCTTCTGGATCCGGAATTTTTAATAGTGAAGCCTTCTCATAAAGCGATAGCATAAAAGGAGTTCACTGCCACTTACTATTATTATTTATTAGTACTTTTTTTTAGTTTATTTGAGCTTTGAGGTAAGTTAAGTAACTGAATAAAGTTTCATTTTTTTCTCTTTTCTCTCCTCCTTTTAATTTCTTTCTCTTTCTAACTTCCTGTCTTTTATTCTTCCTCAAAGCTGGTTCATTGTCCTAAAGAAGCAGTAAACTGTTAGGGGCACGAAGGAACCCCCCCCCCCCAGCCCTCTGTCCTCACCTCTCCTCAACCCCCC
This sequence comes from Tarsius wallacei, assembly GCA_963574415.1. Taxonomy (NCBI): domain Eukaryota; kingdom Metazoa; phylum Chordata; class Mammalia; order Primates; family Tarsiidae; genus Tarsius; species Tarsius wallacei. Next base: position 14,814 of record CAUYQG010140471.1, read on the forward strand.
CTTTTTCTCAGTAGTAATGGTTTTAGGTTATGACTGTTTTTACATGGTTGAACAATAAGTTTGGGAGAAGTTGCCTAGAGGGTAGATTTTGTAATAGGGTTACAGGATTTAGTGTGTTGTAATAATATTAGTATACAAGTAATCCTCCCCAACGCCTGACATATAGGAAGGCCTAACATACCCCAGTTCTTTTTATTTGGGGATAGTTTTAAGTCTGATAGAATTGAAAGCTCATGACATATTTCAAAGTTGCCTTTTAAAAGTCACCTTTTCTGCAGTGAATTCAGGAGTCTCATTCTTCTCCCTACATATAACACCTATTTCTAGGAGTTGCTGGGTTTTGTTTTGTTTTTTACATATGTAAAGGTTGTTACATTTTTAGAAGGCAAGCCCCTCTTCAAACATCTCGGTTCCTTTTTCTTATGTCTGGAGATGGCCTTAAAATGACAAGTGAAATATCAAACCTACAAAATTATGTCTAGTTTATGCTCTACTCGTATGCCAACTTCTCACATTTTATGACTGCTATCCAGAGTGGGACCTAGAAAAGTTTGTAGATCCGTTACAGTAACCCTGGAGGAATGCTCCTAGAGCTGGAAGCAGCCAGGGCTGCTCTGTTGTGTGCCCTGCCTGTGTGTGTTTGAGTGTATGTGGGTAGCTTACAAAGAAAAGCCAAGCCACGCCAAGGAGCCACACTGATAGCTTCATTGGAGCAAGTGCAAAAAAGCAAGAGTACTTGGTCGATCTTAGGATGCTGATATTTTATTTTGGGAGAAAAATGAAAATACAGCTGTGATGCCAGAAATATCCTAAAATAAACTTGGTAATTTTTCTGTTTCTTATAAAACCAAGATTATGGCAAATATGATTTGTCTCTTGAACGCTATTCAACAAGTCTCGAATTACTTTTAGAAAGATGTCTGCCACTAGAAAGATTGTTTACCAAGATAAATAATTCTAAGGAAAGGGAATATTAGTATCTAATTATTTTGTGTGTCCTTTCCTGTGGATTGGGATTTCAGTTATGTATGTTTGTGTGTGTGTATGTGTTGGATTTTTCTTCCCTTGGTGTTTTTAAGATTTCTGTAACTATATGGATGGCCCATCAAGACTCCATTCATTTATTAAGAAAGTATTTTGGTGCTCAGCTTTTTCAAGGAAATGATAATATTGGAAGAAAAATAAAAATACCATGAATTGCAGATAAAACACTGGCTCGCTTATGAAGTGTCATAAAAATCCCTCTTATTTATATTAATAATGAAATTCTGTTATTTACCAAAGTAATTTACTCATTGTGAGCAGCTTAATAGCAACACATTGATTTCTGGGCCCAAAAGGTTAGAGAGAACTGTAATTAATTGCTTTTTTTGAAAAACCGACACCTGCAAGATAAGAATTCATGTTTAATCAGGCCTATTTTAAGTTTGGCATAATGGAAGATTCTGGATGAGAAAATGCAAACTCTTTTGCTTCAGGATTCACATACTTCTTAAAATGCTAAAAAACAAACACAAACAAGCAAAGTCTAGTTGGACATGAGGCAGTGTGTGTGAAAATGACTTTGTGATACTGAAGGTTTTGTGGTTTATTTTACATGGAGTTTTCCCTGTAGTTCATAGGCATAAGTGCCAGTTTATAGCTTATTCTTTGGGTCTGTCTTTCTTTTCTTTATACTTCTGGAGGTAGTACATTGTCTTTACCAACAGAATCCTTTAAAAGGCAGAAATTCACGTGTTTACTGTGGAACTCTTACTGAGACCTGGAGCAGAAATAGGCAGACTGGTTAAGTTTTTTGAAATTGTTAAAAAGCCAAGCTCTGTGTAGGAACCAGAGCAAATTTCTTCATTTCCTTAACTAGGTTTTTCTAAGATCTCTCTGGGTGCAGATAGCTCTAGGTTCCAAAATATTCTTAGATTATTAAAAACGAAGGAGTTAGCAGTTTAACAAAAGAGGTGGTAAGTTAATGGAAGAACCAACACCCCTCCCCCAAAAGAAAAAAGTTTGCGTGCCAGGCTTTAGAAAACCTAGATGTGTCGAGCTGTTTTAACCTTTGCTAGCCTCCTCCCATGCAAAGGTGACAAGGTCCAGATCATAATATGTCCTTCAGTATCTTCCCAGTGACCCCCAAATTGAGTCTTGCTAGTCACTTAGCAGGAAGTTAGTAGTTTATTTTAGTTTCACCTTATCAGCTTGGCTTCTTTTCCTAACCTTATTCCCCTGTCACCCTCAGATGCCAGACCCCCAAAGGGGAAGATTGACAGGTAGTTCCCATAGCTCAGTTTTACCCTCAAACAACAGGGATTTAGTTTCTTGTGCCTTTGCCAATGTTTATGTAGTCAAAGTTTAGATCTCGCCTTAAGGAGTCTCTCTTTTACGCGTCACTGCAATAGGAAAGCCACAAAGAAGTTTTTGAACAAACCCTTGCAACTGGAACCCCATCTAGTGTTCAGTTTGATTCATCCATGGGAAAGACATTTCCCCCTTTCATTTATTGTGTACATTAGGTGGGCTCGGATCACTACTTTAAAAGGAGTGTCTTGTCCGTGGTGTTATTTTTTCAGTTTTCACTTGTATTCTTCCACGACAGAATACACTAATCCAGGTCAGAACACTGAGTGAACCTGAAGGCTACCAGTAAATTTGTCATTTGGATGCATATCACATGAGGAAACTGTAGACATTCCAGAAAATAGGCACAGCATATGTTGTAGTGTTTAAAAGTTATTTGCAATCTTAAGTGGAGATTCAGGCTTTTCCCGGGTCTATGCAAAAATAAAAATAATAGCAAAAGATCGATCAATCAAATATGTTTGGGATAGCCTTTCCAAACAGGTCTAAGAAAGGAACAGCCTGTTAAAAATTAAGGACTCCAAAACCACTGCCGAGAGAGGTTTTAATTGAAAATGTTAATGCAGTCTTAAGGTAATGGGAAGTATAGGAAAGTGTCTTTCTGAGGAACTCCAAGAAAGAAAACTAAATCTGGTAGAGAGTACGGTGGCTGTGTTTTTTGGTTTTGTTTTCTTTTTTCCTTTCCTGGCTGGCTAAACCTTTCTGTGTGAGGCATAGTTTTATTTTTATTTTCTCAATAGACAGATAAGCTGGAACACTTCAATTTTCTGCTTCCGGTTCTTCGGTGTTTGGTTCAGATGGTAAAAAACTGGTAAATTTGAATTAGGCATCAAATAGTAAAACAGGAACTAAAGCACTTGGGATTTTAGTATAAATTTGGTGGAGGTATAAGATCAAAAAAAAAAAAGGCCCAGAAAATACAAATATCTTTTTATGTGTACATACTTAGAAAACCACTGCTTCTTAAATTTTCCTAACTGACTGGGATTATAAAATTAATTTGTATACAAAATCCATAGAAAAGGAACTAGAATGTTATTTTCACCATACTACACAGAATAAGGTAATTGTATTTACTATAATGGGGTCACCAGTTGCAATCCTGTGTAACAGATTGAGAGAGATACATATTAGCAGACTATCAGAAAAATGAATTAGAACATGTTTATCTGTTTGTATGTGTTTGTGTGGGTAAGAGAAAGAGTGTGTGTGTGTGTCTGTGTGTGTCTGTGTGTGTGTGTGTGTGTATCTTATTACAACTAAAAATATTCCCTCTGATAGTTAAAGATTCAAACTTGTCCTCATGTTTTGTCTTCTTTTTTAAAAAAAAAAAAACTGTTTCATTGGGATTCTGTTCAGAATGCAGATAGATTTAAAGTTAAGAATTATTACAGTGTAGCGACACCTGCTTTTGAAATAAATCAAAATAGATACCAGGATTGGGGGGTGTTCATAAACATCAGGAAATTAAGTTAGTTGACTCTACAGTAAGACCAAATGTCAGCTTATTAAAATGTTGTGAAAATCTAAGCTAAAATATGGGTGAGTTTTTAACACAGTCTCTTAGAGGCGGGCGGGCATTTATTTTTAAGCGTCTATATTTTCCGTCCAGTTAGCACAATCCTAAATATAAAATGTTCAGGTTGAAAAACTTGAAAATTCTCAAGTGAGTCTTGAGGCAGTACAAATGCAGAATTTGAGTACAGGAAAGTAATAATCAGCTAAGTCCTGTAAAGTAACCTTCTTTTTATTTTTCTATATATTATGAGAATATCAGATGTGTGCAAGTTATAAAGAATTAAAATGTCCTTTAATCGTGAGCACAGATGTGCTAAATATTTGAAGCAACTACATTGTAATGTGTACAATTGATGAAGTCAGTTTTCTGATTTCCCTTGCTAGTTATTTAGTTCTGAATCTGTCATTATTTGTCTAAGCCCAGCTGACCAAGCAAAACTGTGTTTTAAAGTGGCTTTATGTTTTGATAAATGTGAGCTGGTTGAAAAGTATTTTCCACTGAATGCAGAGCTTAATAGAACATGCTGACATAATAGTTTTAATGCATTTTGTTGAAAATGTGTGAACAAACAGAATAGCTTTTGTTCCTTCATAATTGGCTGTAAAAGTAGATGGAAACATAACCATTACATATGGAAATGTGCAAAGAGAAAGAAATAACATTTCTGTTGAATATATTAGGAATTGCATTTCCGAGTTTAAAATAAGCATCTGAAATGGATGCATCATTTAAAATTGGTTGTCAAAATAAGAAGCTTTAAACAGAATTTTTGTCACATTATTTTTGTCCCAAGTTAAGCAACATAACTTTAGCAAATTTCATCTAATATTTTGTTTATATGATTTTAAGGCAGAAGGAGAGACAGAAAGTGCTCAAAACAGTACCTTCAATGTGCATAGGAATCCGGTGCCAATTAAGATGATTAAACATTAAATTAAAACTGAATCATTATTGGTATTTTCTGCTACAACTAAGATTTGTTTGGTGCTGTTAATGCATTTTGCACTATACCCTTTTGGAGATTAAAGATGGGTATTAGGAAAGCTAGCTTGTTAAGTATAACTTAGCTACTCAAATACCACTCCCAATGAATACATTTGGATACTTTACCAGGGGTTCTAATCAACTTCGGCGTCACTCAAGGCAAATAGAGTTAAGGAATTTTCAAAAGTTAGTGTTTAGGTATTAATTTTGTTTTCTGGAATGCAAAACGACTCAAGCTTTTTTTTTTTTTTAGTGTTTGCTACAGAAAGACAAATGGCTGGCTTTTTTGAATAGACTCTAAATTTACTGGAAAAAAGTAGCATTTTGATTTTGCATTTATTCATATCTGCAATTGCTTTTCCTCCTGCAAGTTTTCTGGGAGATTCAATTTGGAAGTCATGGAAACTACCTATTATCTGATTCAGTTCTGGAGAAAAGCATGCAGGGAGGTAATCCTTGAATTAAACAGTTTTTTTTTCTTCCACAGCCTTCGTAGATGACCACACACCATTTGTACAACAGAAGTTGGTGTTCCCCATGCTGGGCAAACAATGGGACGCCATCCTGTCTTTGAATGGGATGTTAGCTTGGAGTTGGAGATTTTTATGTTTAATTTACAAATGGATCTTAGTGAGAAGACATCTGAGCAACCAGTGGAAACAAACATGAAATAAAAGGATTTTTATAATAAAAGGTTCAGGACAATCTGTTAAACAATTGATAACAGTTAAGAGCAAACTATTTTTAAAGGCATTCAGACAAGGAGAACTGCATAGCATTTTCAAACTCTAAACCAAGAATGATTTCTTAGGAAATACGAGCACTTCCCCTTAACTGCATAGCCTTCTTTAAGTTGATGTTTAATCAGAAATGTAAATCTTGTGCCAGTTTTTATAGATATAAAGAGCACTTTTGATGAAATATTTAGAGGCATAATGTTGCCATTTGCAGTATGGTGGCATATATTCCTTGATTAGTGGAATGGTAGCCAAGGTTGCATTCTTCAATTTTAAAAATAAACATGCCATGGGGTGATATATAGGTGCCAGGCAGGCCTAGTAGCGGATTATGATCATTGTGTTTCTCTTCATTGTGTGTGTGTTGCTTTCCCTTTTGTATTCAAGTGAGTCTTGAGGAGCAGTCTGGAGGATTTGTTACTGATGTGACTAAAGTGTGTTTGTCACGGATCAGACTTAGCTCAGGTTCGAGGTAGGGGCTTGAGGTGATTTTCAAGTTGTCAGTCTACAGCTTGGTGATATGCATTTTTTCCCCCTTGTCAACAACTGATTGGAACCTGAATGACTACAAATTAGTTTAGTGACAGAACAAACTGTCACAGATATCTTTGAATCAGTTGAAAATGAATAAGGTTGACAGAAACTCAAGAGCCTAATAAGTCCTCAGAATGGTTGCTGGATCTTCTCCGGACGAGTAGACAATAAGGTGTATAAAATATTGGAAATCAATATTTTGCTATGGAATTTCATTATGCACCAGTGTCTTCCATTCATAGTATTTTATATTTTGATGAATTATCTGAAGTACATGACTCTCTGAGATACCAGATGGATAAGGATTCCTCCATACCCTTAAGAATTAATTATGAGCATTCTTAGGTAATATTGATTGACTTGCAAGGGCTACGGTTTTGAGTTTTGCAGGTAGAAAACAACTGATTAACCTTTTTTTTTTTTGAGTCATGAGTGCCTGTGTGCCCTGGCCCCCTTTCTAACCGTGCACTTTTTGATGTTTGTAGGAGACACGGAGAAGGGTCAGCCAAGTCGCCCCACTAAGGGCAAGGATGCCCACGTCTGTGGCCGGTGCTGTGCCGAGTTCTTTGAATTATCGGATCTTCTGCTCCACAAGAAGAACTGTACTAAAAATCAATTGGTTTTAATCGTCAATGAAAATCCAGCCTCCCCACCCGAAACCTTCTCCCCCAGCCCCCCTCCCGATAATCCTGATGAACAAATGAATGACACAGTTAACAAAACAGATCAAGTGGACTGCAGCAACCTTTCAGAACACAACGGACTTGACAGGGAAGAGTCCATGGAGGTGGAGGCCCTAGTGGCAGGCAAAAGCAGCAGTGGCGGCGGTGCTCCGATTGGTGGCCACGGCGGGACCGCCCCAAGCTGCAGCAGCTCCTCCCCAGGTACCTCAGCGATCACAACCTCTCTACCTCAACTCGGGGACCTGACGACGCTGGGCAACTTCTCCGTGATCAACAGCAACGTCATCATCGAGAACCTCCAGAGCACCAAGGTGGCGGTGGCCCAGTTCTCCCAGGAGGCGAGGTGTGGCGGGGCCGCGGGGGGCAAGCTGGCTGTTCCTGCCCTCATGGAGCAGCTCTTAGCTCTGCAGCAGCAGCAGGTCCACCAGCTGCAACTGATCGAACAGATTCGGCACCAGATATTGCCGTAGGCGTCTCAGAACGCAGACTTGCCAACATCTTCTAGTGCTTCTCAAGGTACTTTACGAACATCTGCCAACCCCTTGTCCACGCTAAGCTCCCATTTATCTCAGCAGCTGGCGGCAGCGGCTGGATTAGCACAGAGCCTCGCCAGCCAGTCTGCCAGCATCAGTGGTGTGAAGCAGCTCCCCCCAATCCAGCTACCTCAGAGCAGTTCTGGCAACACCATCCTTCCACCCAACAGCGGCTCTTCTCCCAATATTAACATACTGGCGGCAGCAGTTACCACCCCGTCCTCGGAAAAAGTGGCTTCGAATGCCGGTGCCTCCCACATCAGCAACCCAGCAGTCTCGGCATCATCCTCACCAGCTTTTGCAATAAGCAGTTTATTAAGTCCTGCATCTAATCCACTTCTACCTCAGCCGGCCCCTGCTAACTCGGTTTTCCCCAGCCCTTTGCCCAACATCGGAACAACTGCAGAGGATTTAAACTCCTTGTCTGCCTTGGCCCAGCAAAGAAAAAGCAAGCCACCAAATGTCACTGCCTTCGAAGCCAAAAGTGCTTCTGATGAGGCATTCTTCAAACACAAGTGCAGGTTCTGTGCGAAGGTCTTTGGGAGCGACAGTGCCTTGCAGATCCACTTGCGCTCCCACACCGGAGAGAGGCCCTTCAAGTGCAACATCTGTGGGAACAGGTTCTCCACCAAGGGGAACCTCAAAGTCCACTTCCAGCGCCACAAAGAGAAGTACCCTCACATCCAGATGAACCCCTACCCCGTGCCTGAGCATTTGGACAATATCCCCACAAGTACCGGCATCCCATACGGCATGTCCATCCCTCCAGAGAAGCCAGTCACCAGCTGGCTAGACACCAAACCAGTCCTGCCTACTCTGACCACTTCAGTCGGCCTGCCGTTGCCCCCGACCCTCCCAAGCCTCATACCCTTCATCAAGACGGAAGAGCCAGCCCCCATCCCCATCAGTCATTCTGCTGCCAGCCCCCCAGGCTCAGTCAAAAGTGACTCTGGGGTCCCCGAGCCAGCCACAAGAAACCTGGGCGGATTCCCAGAGGAGGCTGAAGGGTCCACTCTGCCACTCTCCGGTGGCAAAAGCGAAGAGAGTGGCGTGGTCACCAACTCAGTCCCAACGGCCAGCAGCAGCACTCTGAGTTCCCCAGCGGCGGACTGTGGCCCAGGCAGCACCACCACTTTCACCAACCCTCTGTTGCCGCTCATGTCTGAACAGTTCAAGGCCAAATTTCCTTTTGGGGGACTCTTGGACTCAGCCCAGGCATCAGAGACCTCCAAGCTTCAGCAACTGGTAGAAAACATTGACAAGAAGGCCACTGACCCCAACGAGTGTATCATCTGCCACCGGGTCCTCAGCTGTCAGAGCGCCTTGAAAATGCACTACCGGACACACACTGGAGAGAGGCCCTTCAAGTGCAAGATCTGTGGCCGGGCTTTCACCACAAAGGGGAACCTCAAAACTCACTACAGTGTCCACTGTGCTATGCCCCCATTGAGAGTGCAGCACTCCTGCCCCATCTGCCAGAAGAAGTTCACGAACGCGGTGGTCCTGCAGCAGCACATCCGCATGCACATGGGGGGCCAGATCCCCAACACCCCAGTCCCTGACAGCTACCCTGAGTCCATGGAGTCGGACACAGGCTCCTTTGACGAGAAAAATTTCGATGACCTAGACAACTTCTCCGATGAAAACATGGAAGACTGTCCTGAGGGCAGCATCCCCGACACGCCCAAGTCTGCAGATGCATCCCAAGACAGCTTATCATCTTTGCCTTTGCCCCTGGAGATGTCGAGCATCGCTGCTTTGGAAAATCAGATGAAGATGATCAATGCTGGCCTGGCAGAGCAGCTGCAGGCCAGCCTGAAGTCAGTGGAGAATGGGTCCGTCGAGGGGGACGTCCTGACCAACGATTCCTCCTCGGTGGGTGGTGACATGGAGAGCCAAAGCGCTGGCAGCCCGGCCATCTCAGAGTCTACCTCTTCCATGCAGGCTCTGTCCCCATCCAACAGCACCCAGGAGTTCCACAAATCACCCAGCGTTGAGGAGAAACCACAGAGAGCTGTCTCCAGCGAGTTTGCCAATGGTTTGTCTCCCACCCCAGTGAATGGTGGGGCTTTGGATCTGACATCTAGTCATGCAGAGAAAATCATCAAAGAAGATTCTTTGGGGATCCTTTTCCCTTTCAGAGACTGGGGTAAATTTAAAAATACTGCTTGTGACATTTGTGGCAAAACATTTGCTTGTCAGAGTGCCTTGGACATTCACTATAGAAGTCATACCAAAGAGAGACCATTTATTTGCACAGTTTGCAATCGTGGCTTTTCCACAAAGGGTAATTTGAAGCAGCACATGTTGACACATCAGATGCGCGATCTGCCATCCCAGCTCTTTGAGCCCAGTTCCAACCTTGGCCCCAATCAGAACTCTGCGGTGATTCCCGCCAACTCGTTGTCATCTCTCATCAAAACAGAGGTCAACGGCTTTGTGCATGTTTCTCCTCAGGACAGTAAGGACACCCCCACCAGTCACGTTCCTTCCGGGCCTCTGTCTTCCTCTGCCACGTCCCCAGTTCTCCTCCCGGCTCTGCCCAGGAGAACTCCCAAGCAGCACTACTGCAACACGTGTGGCAAAACCTTCTCCTCCTCGAGCGCCCTGCAGATTCACGAGAGAACTCACACTGGAGAGAAACCCTTTGCTTGCACTATTTGTGGAAGAGCTTTCACAACAAAAGGCAATCTTAAGGTACACACTCGCCCCATCAGCTCTTTCCCGTCTGTGATGCATGCCCCAGAGTCATCAGCCCAGACGCTCAGGGATCTGCGGCACACGGCTGGCGGGGGAAAAATGTGGGTGCCTGGGAGGGTCAGGATCACGGCAGGGACAAGGGCAGGCTGCAGCCCACTGACTGTCAGAGCTCGTTGACTCATTCGGTACCTAAGCGAAGCAGCGGCCTCCCTCTGTTGTCTCGCTAAGTGCACCAAATGAATTGCTCTACCTACCGGGCAAGACAGCCTGGTGTTACCATGGGGTATTGATTGAAGACCTCCATGTGGCCTGTGTGCAGCCTGTGTCACTTAATAATTATGGTTCTCCTCGGTGTATGCCTCTATTTTTCATAACTGTGCAGTCCAGCATGGTTTGTTTGTCTAAAAACAATGACGTCACTGCTCCACTAATGGGTATTATGATAATTGATTATACAACATTTCCTACTGATATGTGTTGGAAATAAAGCAAATATGCTCAAGTTCTAGAGCAACAGTTGAGCGCTCTTAGTGTGTACATTTTTCTGTTGACACAGTATTTCTCTGGAGGTTGCTGCCAGTAATGTGAGATGAATAATTACTTTCTGGCTTTTCTCTCCATACACAGGCCCTCCAACGGGCAATCAGCGAGGGGCACTTTCTTCCCATCTGAAAAGGACATTTATAGGGTAAAGGGTGTCAGATACAATACTTACCATTGCAATGAGAGTGGACATAACAATTCTAACCCTGAAAGGAGCTATCCTCGACAGACTGGCTTGCTTGAGGCCATTATAAGCTAAATATGGGTAATAAAAAAAGAGTAAGTAAGGCATCTTTGCCCAGGAAGAGGAAAGATGACCCAGGGCTGCAGCGTGTGAACACGTTATTACGCATTGAGGGGAGTGGATGGTTCCTGTTAACTTTCCACTGTCTGTCACATAATGAGAATAGACGTTTAGGCCACTTGCTTTGTCGAGTGTTGGGATATAAGTTGAGACAGATTCACCTACTAAGCTTCTTTCTCCCCCCCCCTCTTTTTTTTTCTCTCTCCCTCTGTATATCAGGTACACATGGGCACTCACATGTGGAATAGCACCCCCGCACGACGGGGTCGGCGGCTCTCTGTGGATGGTCCGATGACATTTCTAGGAGGCAATCCCGTCAAGTTCCCAGAAATGTTCCAGAAGGATTTGGCGGCAAGATCAGGAAGTGGGGATCCTTCCAGTTTCTGGAATCAGTATGCAGCAGCACTCTCCAATGGGCTGGCGATGAAGGCCAACGAGATCTCCGTCATTCAGAATGGTGGCATCCCTCCAATTCCTGGAAGTCTCGGCAGTGGGAACAGCTCACCTATTAGTGGGCTGACAGGAAATCTGGAGAAGCTCCAGAACTCAGAGCCCAGTGCCCCTCTGGCCGGACTGGAGAAAATGGCAAGCAGTGAGAATGGAACCAACTTCCGCTTCACCCGCTTCGTGGAGGACAGCAAAGAGATCGTCACAAGTTAAGGCAGCTCGGGCTGGAGACACAGCATTCCTGCTCAGAATGCGACCTATGGTGGCCTCCTACTCCTTGCCCCATGCCCCTACCTTCCAGTTTCCCAGACCTATGAACTACAACATTATGAAGACATTTTTTGTACCTTGTTCAACTTCTAGAGTTCTAAGAAAGCTTATTTATTAGTGATATAACCTTGCTTTGCAAACAGAATGCAAGCGTTAACTTTGGTCTTCTGTATTTTGGACTAAATACTAATTGACTAGAGTGCTGTAAACTTGCTGTAACATTTATGGCAATTGCAAGTTGCCCTGCTAGGCAGTTGTAATCTGGCATTAACTTATTTTCTATATCCAGTTTAATATGAATCTGATGTTGATGCATTGCATTAGATCTCTAATAAAGTCTGTATATAAATGTACACTTTGATCCTGCTGGAGAATTTTATCAGCAAACACATTGTCTAATCTTTCAAAACAGATCCAAGGAAAGGACTGAGAGTACAGACTGAACAGTATGGTTCTTTGAAAGGTTTGGTTTTTTGATTTTTATTCTAAAATTCAACTTGCTTTTTTGTTTTGTAGATTTAACCATTTCCGTTTTGAACTGCTATTTGTATTGTGCTTTTTACTTGAGTCGTCCTCAATGTTAATAAGTTTCTGTACAGTAATAAGCACGCAGAATTCTTTAGAGAAAAAAACAAGTGTTGTTTTGGTAGTTGAAACTGAGACGTAACATTTTGCCTTGTAGGTATATTCACAATAGAAAACGTGTGCTGGAATTTCACAATGCTGCTAAGTATAGCATCTTGAACAACCTTCAGTGGAGAAAATGTAGCTGCTCTTGTATATACAATAAGAAATATCACTTTCATTAAAATGTACATACCTTCCTTACAAGAGCAAATGCTTCTTCTTGATCAAGAGAGCAGGTATAGTGTTTGTTTATTTTGTATTAGGTATGAAAAAAAAA
>CAUYQG010140472.1:0-12159 GCA_963574415.1 Tarsius wallacei
CAGACACATGAAAAAGTGCTCAGCCTCACTCATCATCAGAGAAATGCAAATCAAAACCACATTGAGATACCACCTAACCCCAGTAAGAATGGCCATCATTAATAAAACAAACAACAACAGATGCTGGTGAGGATGTGGAGAAAAAGCAACGCTTCTACACTGCTGGTGGGAATGTAAACTAGTGCCACCTCTTTAGAAGACAGTGTGGTGGTATCTGAAAGAACTAGAAATTGACCTTCCATATGACCGAGCAAGTCCCCTATTGGGAATATACCCAGAGGAACTCAAATCATTCTATTAAAAAGATACCTGCACACGTATATTTGTTGCAGCTCTATTCACAATAGCAAAAACATGAAACCAACTCTGTTGTCCATTGAAGCTGGACTGGATTTTTAAAAAGTGGTACATATACACAATGGAATATTATGCAGCCATAAAGAAGGACAAACATATGGACTTCGCAGCAACCTGGATGGATTTAGAGTCCATCATCCTCAATGATCTATCACAGAAACTAAGAACAGAGTACCATGTGTTCTCACTCATAAGCGGACCTTGAACAATTACAATAGTATAAGAAAGTGACTGGCAGTAGTGGGAAACTGTCAGGGAAGGGGGGGTGGGATTGGCAATTGAGGGAAACTGCTAGGGGAGGGAGGGGCATACCTCATCAACAAGGGTACTTGCATAATCAACGTTTGCATACCTAACCCTGAATTGTAACCCACGACTTTATAATTAAAAAAAAAGTAGTAACATTTTTCTAGCATCAATGTCTTAAAATTTAGACATTTTACTATTCATGTAGATTCTGAATCTCATTAAAGTTGTAACTACATACAAAGTTATTCCAAAATAGTTAAGTCTTTGTTATGAGAGCTCTTTGCTGAAGTTAGAATTAAAGCTGGTTGAAGAGTTTGGAAGTAGAGTTAGAAGATATGTATGTGTGTGGGGCAGAGTAGTGATTGTTGGAGAACACCTACAAGGTAGGTGACTTTAGATTTTAAGTTTTATGAGGACAGATATAATTTATTACGCACAATTACTCTTTAATATTTCTTTCAGCTCTACAGTTGGATGATGTTGATGATCAATAGCTTTAAGCTTTTTATCTTATTTTTTATTTTAAATACGTGGGGTACAACTCAGCGTTAGGTATGCAAATGTTCATTATGCAGGTACCCTTGCTGATGAGGTGTGCCTCTCCCTCCCCTGGCAGTTTCCCACTACTGCCAATCCCATTATGCTTTTTCTTATACAAAAGAGTTGGTTAGTGAGCCGACCACACTTTATCCCCAGTTTAAATAGAAAAAAAATCACAATAATGTGAAATCAACAGTAGATCTTGGTTTTTTCTTTCAAGATATAAAGCTCAAATTCATTCATTCATTTATCTACTCAACAAATATTTGTTGGACACAGGCTGTGATCCACCAAGAAAGATGATTGGGAAAGGCTAGACTTGGAGGCATTGCCTGGGAAAGGGAGATTTTCTTCTATTAAGCCTTATATGAACAGGAGTAGCATGATCTTGTTAACAAGCTACCTCCCTCAAAAGACCCAGGTGGCTTTATGTGGACCTGTTTTGTGAGCAGAATCTGGGCAAGTAACCCAGTAGCTGGAGGTCTGGGGAGGCGAACATCGCAGCCTAGGTCAATGTAAGGCTGGACTTTCCTGGTTAGAGGGAAATGTTGACCCATGAATGAAACATAAAAGTTCTATTGACCTGGGCAAATGAAAGTACAATTTGATATGAAGGACTCAAGAGGGTGAGAAAATAGAAAATAAAATTTAAAGTTGAAAAGGTATAAATGAATACAATCAGATTAGAACAATCACTTTTAACATTCATGTAGGAAAATGTTAAAAAGGATGTAAAATCATATTCATTGTCTTATTAATGTAGATACAAAATATTAATTAGAAAAAATTAGTAAACAAAATAGTACAGAGTGTATAATTCCAAAATTTTAAAAGTCTACATATAGATTGGTAATAACACGTTATTAGTGGTTTTCATGGGTGATGAGATTGCAGGTAACTTAGTGTCTTCTTCTTGCATATGTGTGTTTCCTATAGTACACATATATTATCTGTATTTTCCGAAAAATACAGTAGAACCTGAAAAACAAGAATTTTTTCAGTGATTCCAAACCAAAAATAGGAAGCAGTTTGTAGCTGTCACAATTTGGCCTCTAGATGGGTTATTTCAGTTTCACAGATGTTTATAGAACAGAGTGTCCTTGCATCTCATCAGTCAGAACTGCTTGGGCAAGGAACCAGCATGGTTGTCAACAACTTCTCTGGATTTTCTCTGACTCCCATGCTGTTGACGGCCTAGAATCTCTTGCAACATCTTTGTTGTCCAGCTACACCATTCTTCTTCCCTGCCATGCTATACTGAGCACAGTCAACTTTTTTTTTTCTACTTTTTTTTCCACTTTGCAGTTTAAAAGGGACCATCTCAGCCACTTGCAATAACAATGAAAATGAAGATCCTGTCTTCGGTCTCTGCTTCCCGTGTAAACATTTTGTAAAAATAATGAGAACAGCAGGCTAAGTTTGAGAAGGTGAAATGAAATGGGATGGTCTCATGCTTTTGCTGAGTGGGGAGACCAAACTAAGCATCCAAGGACTATGATTGTGTCCACCCATTCCTTTTTTTTTCTTGTTTCTGGTTCCCTATGGAAACAGCCATGGTCCTGGTGGCAGTGAGTGGTTGAAGGGGACAAGGGAGGCCCAGCCTTTGCCTGCACTCAGCATCACTGACACTTATCCTATTCTGCCCACACGGTTCTAACCTCACCCTTTCACTTTTCACCTCTTTCATTTCCTCACTCCCCTTGACCTCATTATCCCCAAGTCCTTTCACAGTTTCCCAAATCCCTGTCCCATCAGCCAAAGCAGGGCATTTTGATGAGGCATCTTTTATGCTCATGGTCATCAACATGTAAAAACACTTTTAATTACTCTTTTTTCCTACAGGCATCATTGATCTCTCCCCATCCCTGTTCCATCACTGGGTCACCTCATTTCTGACTACCTTGAATTCTATCTTCCATGTCCTTCTACAAGGACTCAGTAATGCCTGTCAAGGTTACCCTGAGAGGGTATGTTGTGTCTTTCTCCTCCTCTGTCACTGCTCCAGTTAGAACGATTCAAACCATTACTTGTCTCTTCCAAGATCCTTTATTTCCTTGCCTCTAGCCCCATTTCCCCTCTGTTCTCCATTCTTCTGTCAAAGTTTTCATGTAACATCCACTGCTCGTGCCACGCGTCCCTCCCAGTACCTATATTTGATGGTGCTCTAAAGAATAGTCCCAATTCCAATGTATGACTTCAAGTTATAGTCCTAATCTCCTCACCAACTTATAGACAGACTAACCACTGTGCACACTGCACGCTGAATTCAGCAAGGATAAATGTACCTGGTCCAGAAGGAATATAATCCATGCCTCTGTGCCTCTGCTTATGCTGTTCCTTTTGCCTGGAATAATCTCTTGTCCTTTGTAGCCTGAAAAAAATCCTTTTGATATTTCAAACCTTGACTCAGTTGTTACTTTCTCGTGAAACCATAAGCTTAGCCACCAAATTTACCAAGTCTATTTTCGCTCTCAGAGCATTTTTTTTCGTATCTCTGGTATAGGTTTTATTATAAATGGACAAGGGGGAGCAAAACCAAAACAAAAGAATGGTATTATCTTTTTGAGGGCAGGCCCCTTGTAGTATATGCTTCCCCCACAAGGTAAGTGTTGTAGGAACCCATCAGCATCATTGTACTAGCTAACATTGTTGTGAGAGGCTAAGTTTGGCTTCTGTGAATTTTTTTTTTTTTTTTTTAAGATTCTTCAATGCATTTACCTATTACACGGCGGGCAATTTACACGAACAACCTGCTCACACCATGCTGAGTATTTAGCAGTTTTTGACCAAAAGTGGCATGACCCACATGCCCTGCCCTCCCTATTCAACCCAATCTCATCTGAAGTGACTTTTTTTTGTTTTCCTGGATGGAAAAAAGGTCCTCAAAGGAAGCATTTTGCTGATGTAGAAGAGATGAAACAAAAAACAGCAGAAGCACTAAAAGGCATCAAAATTGCTGAGTTCAAAAATGGTTTTAAGCAGTGAAAAAAGTGTCTTGATAGGTGTATTATATCAAACAGAGGATCATTTGAAGGTGGTTGAAGTTTAAACACATAAGAATGAATACGCAATTTTTTAATAAATAAATCCCATTTTTGGGGTGCCCCTGATATAATAATTTTATGGTCTTCATCTTATAATGGGTATAATGGTAGTATTTACCTCACTGGGATGTTGTGAGGATTAAATCAGGTATTATCTGTATTAAAATAGACCAGTGACCAGTCCTAGTTTGTTATAGCATATGTCAGTGACTTCATTAGCATTGGCCTTGTCTTCACTGTGGCTGTGACAGCCATTGTGTATCCCCAGCACACAGCCCAGCAGCTGTGAATGGAATTGAACTGCAATATTTAATTCCTTCCCTGTGCTACCTCATGCACAGAGCTGCTTGAGGAAGCCGAAATGGGTTGCATTTCAAGATTTCAGGAGACTTTTTCCTGCTACAGCAAAGCATTTTGAAAGGTAGTTGGGTGGAAATTAAAGCCAAGTGACTTAAAGAAATCCCAGGATAGTGTAACATCAACATCGGTTAACTGGGACCCTTGAAATTTATTGTCAGATAAGACAACTCCAAAGAGGCCCTGGGATACTTAAAGACCTGTGCTTAGAAGGATCCTGGTGTTAGCAATCCCCCCATTGGGAATATACCCAGAGGAACTCAAATCATTCTACAAAAAAGATACCTGCCCACGCATGTTTGTTGCAGCTCTATTCACATTAGCAAAAGCATGGAACCAACCATGCTGCCCATCGAAGCTGGACCGGATTAAAAAAATGTGGTACATATACACAATGGAATATTATGCAGTCATAAAGAAGGACAAACATATGGACTTCACAGCAACTTGGATGGATTTAGAGTTGATCATCCTCAGTGATCTATCTCAGAAACAAAGAACAGAGTACCATGTGTTCTCACTCACAAGTGGACCTTGAACAATTATCATAATACTATAAGAAAGGGATCAATAGTAGTGGGAAACTGCCGCAGGTGGGGGGTGAGATTGGTAGTTGAGGGAAACTGCTGGGGGGGCTGCACACCTAATCAACAAGGGTACCTGCATAATGAACATTTGTATACCTAGCCCTGAATTGTACCCCACATCTTTAAAATAAAAAATTTAAAAAGAAGGATCCTGGTGTTGTAGTCTTGTCCAACTTCAGTGTCTGGAAGGAGGAGGCAGAGGAGCTTCCAGACAAAATCATGCCTCTGTTTCCTGGCCTGGTGGATTGCATGTGTTCTTCGCACTGATGGGGAATCCAGGGAGAAGCAGAGATAGATGAACCTGATGAGTTCACACCATGGGAATTTGTCAGGATGCTTTGTAGTGACTCTTCCAGGAGCAGTGAAATATGAATTAAGATGACTCTCACAATATGCTTCTCTTCATTCAGTCATTGAATATCAAATAGAATGAAGATGCCTCAGCTATGTGTTCAAGACCCTCCTCCATTCATATGCCCTTCACTCTAACAATCTGGTTCTTCAGGCATTTACTTCTCTATCTTTGTGCCTCAGGCCACCTTTGAAACACACCTTCTTCCCATCTGCATGTGTCTATGGCTTACTGATCGTTCAGGGTCATCTAAAATGGGATCTCTAGATAGGCCAAGTCTTAGGACTCCAGTCCCATCCACAGTCCCTTCTGCCAGGATTCCCACCTATAACTCCACTTTTGAGGGAAATAGCCCAAGCGATCACTTAATTGCAACTCCTCAGCCTAGTAACCTGTGACTTTCCCGTTCGCCGCTGCTCACTGGGCTGGGGCTGGAACACACGCCCTCAGATTCTGAGGTGAGCAAATGAGAGCTCTGCCCACCAGGGATCTGACTACATTGGACCAACTGTATTCACTCTTAGGCAGGTTGAATGTGAGCTAGGCAAGGGCTGCACAGCCACTAGAAGGCAGGCAAAGAGGCCATGAGGGATAGGTTCTTGAGGGATTATCAGCAAGCAACAGCCATAATTAAGCAAAGACCACAAGACACGTACAACGAAGGGCAAGGTAATTGGTTGACAGAGGCAGGAACAGCAGGCATGTATGGTGGAAGGACTGTGAGAATGGTTATCTTGTTCTCATAGGTCCTGAGCCCCTTCCTCTTCCCAATCTGCTTTCCTGACCCCATGGGTCCCATTGAGGACCAGTGACATAATTTGCAGGACCTGTAAGAAATGAAAATACAAGGTTCTTTGTCCAAAAATTAGGAATTACTTGAGGTGAACCAAGGGAGTCTCTATTCCTCGCAACTATAATAGTTTGGGTAAAGTAGTCCTCTGTTAAGTCTTGTTCTCCTTCATTCGTAAATAATTTGGCTTCAAATGAGACAACTTTCCGTTTCTTTTTCATGCTCATGGTATTTTATTCTTAACCTGGAGGCTCTTAGCACTTTCTATAGTATAGTACTGTGATAGTTACTGAGACTCGTGTCTTATCCCTCCACCTAGAAGCTAAATTATCTTGAAAGCAGGTCTCTACCTGATTCATCTTTGTTAGCTTCACGGCCTGCTGATATCAGCTCACTTTGTTGTACCAACTAACTAGCAAAGGGTTCCTCTTCTCTTCTCTGTTGAAGTGGGCTACCCATAGTAATTAGCTACATGACCAAGACTAAGACTGAACAGCCCAGTTCTTAGAATAATCCTTTGCAAAAAAAGTCCCTGGTGTTCTTAGAATTATCACAGCAAGGCATATCCCTCCACCTCCCAAGAGAACAGTAACATTCTAGTGATCACCAAATTGCCACTCATAGACCGTTTTAATAATTACAAAAATAGGAGTTTGGGGCTCTCAAGCTTATAAATGCAGGTTTATAGGGTACGTCACATTTATTAGACACTTAACTTTGTGTCTGTGCTAAACACTTGGCCTACATTGTCTTTTTTAACTTGATTCTCACTACCAACACAATAAAGAAATTTCTGTTTTGCTAATTGAGCATTAGAAAGAGCTAAGGTTTCGTTTACATGGACCAGGGGAATAAAATGAACAGATGGCACAGACAAGCTTGTTTGAGATCAGAGTCTGCGCTCATAGCTACTACTCTATTGCCTCATCAATGTGGAATTCCACCAAACCTAGAGAGTAGCCCTAGACAAAATTGTGTCTACTACACCTCTCTCTCCCTCATTTGAGACATTTGTTCCAGCTCTTTGGGGACTGCTACCTCTCCACAGGTACCCAATGCTGCCATGCTTCCCTATCTCCCCAGTTATTAAAAAAAAAAATTCTCTGTTAAACTCAATAGTTTAGTATTTCCATTTTATAAAAGAGTCCAGAATCTATATTTAATCTGAAACATGTTGCTTCTAAACCTTTTCTACAGCAGTAACCGTAAAGGGAGTGAAAGATAGTCGATCACTCACTCAAGAAGGACATTTCCAAGTCTTGCATCTTTATTTGTATAATCCATGAAAATTTTGTGCTATTCTCCATCTTATGCTTATTTTGATGTTAAAACAAAATACTATTTGAAGTTACTTTATTAAATTTAATAGGGGTATAAATCTTACTAGATTATTTAATTCTACATACCCACCCACTCCAAATCTTGTAGCAAACACAAAACTCTTGGAACATGTGCCAAATTTATCCTGTGGATTCTTATATGTGGCTCATCTCTGAATCTCTCACCATAAGAGGTTTAGAAGTCATGAATTTAAACACTGTTAAAGGCAAAATTTGGGCATCAGAGAGTGAGTGGGTGGTAAGGGAGAAGGGTGTCTTCCCCATGGGCCTCGTTTATACTTTGCTGGCCCATCTTCCTGGAGATGCCCCAGGTGTTAGTTTCCATGGGAGCATGTAGAGAAGCAAGAATGGAATGGTTGCTAGTCCTACTGACTGAACTGTTCAGCAGGCACCTGACACGTGGGTTAAGGCTGGAGTGTCTTGCTTAGCAAAAACAGGACAACTGAAACATGTCTAAAGAAGGTACTCAAAACCATGACAGAGTAATTCATCCAACACTGTTGGAGCACTAAAAATACACTAGATGATTTTTAAAATTTTTTATTAAAACATAGACGCTTTTTGAGGTATTATTATCATCTAAATTATATAAATGAGAAAATTGCGGCTCAAAGAGATTAAAATAGTTGCCCAAGGTCCCATGCTAATAGCTGGTAAATTTCTTGGCAGCATTGTTGATTGTCTACTCAATTGCCATCCCCTACTTCCTTGCTAATAGAGTTGTGATTGGATTAAACCTCTTCTAAGAGGCCATGCCTTTCGAAAGAGACTGGGTTCTTTTCAGATCCCATTGGAGTTAGGAAGGACATGAATCTCAGTCAGTTAAAGCTATTTATAATCATCTCATTACCTTTGTCAAACGATAGGTTTAGACATGGGCTGAGAGATGTGAGTAGAAACAGCTGGGAGGCTTAAACGTAGAAAAATTTTCCTTGTTCCTAAAAAGGGGCACAAAAATGAAAAGTTTCTTTTTATGCTTCTGAGCTTTGTCATTTACATATGGCACTTAGACCTGTAGCATCATTGTAAAGGATCCAGAAGACAGTTTTCCTCAGAGAAAATGTATCATTTCTTCTGATCGCAGATAGAGGCATAGCTGATGCCACTAAGCCAATCAGGGACCAAGTAGAGTTGAGGCTGATTGCAGTTTTTGAAAGGATATGCCTACCTCTGATTCTCTGCTGTTCCTACAGTATAGTTTTCAAGATCTTTTGACTGAGAGACTAATGTGCTCACTAGGGCACCTTCCTCTAGTAGTCTTGAACTCTAATGCTCATCTGTGTCACTATAAGACTACAAAAAAACCCCACTCAACTTTTCAGAGGTTTCCTTCTTAGACATTTAGCCTAATGCCCTATATAGCTTCAGAATTCTGTGACTGCTTTGTGGAGAAAAGAGAAAATAGTTCATATTTTGGCTCCATTCTCTACCCTTCCCTTCCTACCTGGACACCAACTTCTGTAGGTTTTAGTTTTATCTCTCAGCCCCACGAGACCACCCAAGGTCTGTGGTTTCCTGCCTCTGGTTTCTCTGTCCCCAGCAGTGACCCTGTGCTCGGGCAAAGTCCAGGTGCTCAGTCTGTGGCACTTGAGTCAGGTTTGGAAAATACCCACAGGGACGAAAGACTGCAGAAGTCAGCACACCTCTCCACAGTTCTCCTTGTTCCTGAATCCTACACCTTCTTATTGTATCAGCAATCTTTAGACAGGAGTTTTGAATTTTACCTAGTTTGCTTAGTTTTTCTCTGTGGGAGCATTGGTCAGCTGCAAGCTACCGCATGTCTTACTTGGAAGTTAAAGGGACTCTTGCTCTTAAAGTAGATGATGTAAAATGACAAAATCTTTTTTATAATATTTATTATAAAAACTTTCTGTTATACAGACAGTTGAAAGTTGAAAGAATAGTGAATCAATAGCGTATACCCATCACCCACACTTTTAAAATCATTGCCATTTTGCTACATTTGCCCTATCTAACTTTTGCTGAACCATCTCAAAATAATTTGCAAACAACATGATCCTTTCATTGTATTTTCTAAAAATAAGAACTCTCTTATGCCATGATGCCATTATTGCACTTACAAAATTAATAATAATTCTCTAATACCTAGTTCATAATCAAGTTTCCTTTATTGTCCCCAAAATACTATCTGTATCAGTTTCCAACTAAGAAAAAATCATACATTGATTATTTTTCTTAAAAATACTCTTGCATTTTTCTTATGACAATTTTAAGATACTAGAGCAGATTAAATATTTTTGGTAAGGATACTAGCTAGATGCTGCATAGCTCATACAGCATCATATCAGCAGGCACATGTCTCATTGCTTCACTATTAATGATGCTAAATTTGATCTAGGTTAAGGTGAAGACAGTCAGATCTTTCCAATGTAGTAATTATGTTTCCTCTTTGCCATTGCCAAGTCATCTGGTATTGTGCAAATGTCCTGTTTCCCACCAACTTTTCTCTTATCAATTTTAGTATGTATTGATGATCCTTGCTTCAATATATTATTTTATTGGAGATTATAATATGGGAATTTTGTAATTCTATTATTCATCCTACTTTCATTATATGACATTTTTCTCTGTTAAAAATTGTTTTAAGGCCAAGCGTGGTGGCTCATGCCTATAATCCCAGTACTTTGGGAGGCCAGGGTGAGAGGATTACCTGAGCCCACTGGTTCAATACCAGCCTGGACAACTTGGCAAGACTTCATCTCTATACAAATCAAAAAATTAGCCAGGTGTGGTGGTGCATGCCTATAGTCCCAGCTACTTGGAAGGCGGAGGTGGAAGGATCGCCTGGGCCCAGCAGGTCGAGGCTGCAATGGCTGTGAGCATGCTACTGCACTCTAGCCTGGGCGACAGAGTGAGACTCTGACTCAAAAAAAAAAAAATTGTTTTAAAACTTCCCCCTCATCAACTGAAGATGAACTATAATTCTTCCAAAAATGGAGAATAAATTTTAGCTACCCTTTAATTTCTAATTTTCTGTATAAGGGACTGACATGTTGCCTTTAATGGTGGCAAATTCATTTTTTTTTTTTAGCACAACCTTGGACTTGTGGGATTTAATTTTTATTTATTCAATGTGTTCAGTGAATTACAGTCATTATCCTTTTTTTTGGTAATTAAATTAAACTCTCAGTTGGCTTATATGTAATAATCAAGCACCTCTGTGCTTTCGGAACAATAAGATGTTCTGTTCTCACCTTGTACTTACTTCAGCCGTTTTTCCAAGAAGCCTTTGTTCCTTTAGCTGGAGAATTAGTATATGGAAACCAAGATCATTGGACTATCAGTGCCTATTACTACAAGAATGACATTCCTTCGGGGTCCTTTCAGTGGATGGAGATACTATATATACAAAATATATATTTTGAAAATTATAGATTTTTATCAATATTTTAAAATTTAACATTACAAATTTTCTAAGCTTCTTTGATCTCTTTTTACTTCCATTGAAAATCTTGAACCCCAATAATACATTTCTTAATGACCTCTGCCCTACAAATACATAATTAATTCAAAATTATAGTACTAATACCATCAAATCTCGTAATATATTCCACTAAAATGAACAATTTGATATATCCTGAGGTTCATTTGTTTCAGTTTGTTGTCAGTTTTATGGCTTGATTATTTTTCAGTTTTATTTTGTTTTTAATATGTGTTTTCACCGCCTTCTATTCACCCCATTGGTGAAGATGAGATTCATATTCTAAGGTTATGGGAGTGGCTAAACACATGACTCCTGACAATAGACAAATGATGGCAGTTTATTAGCCACATTTACTCACAGCCTGGGAGAACAGGACGTAGCATACCATGCAGAGCCACACAGGGCTTGTACTCAGAAACATAATGAACAATTAGGAGCTGAGGGAGGCAGGCTTTGTAGTATCAAAAGGGAGAAGCACCCCTGGATCCCACAGGAAGATGTGTGTTTAAATAACTCTGTGGACTGGCAGAGAATGAAAACACTCTACTCAGGAAGGGACTGTGCCTGGTCCCTGTCATAAGGAAGGTTTCTTGGCTGGAGACTATTATCCATAGAAGCAGAATGGGGAGGGAAACTTATAGTTCAAGGCTCTCCTGATTTTATCAGATGTCAAGGCAGCACGCTATTTTGAGCCTTAATTTAGGCCTTATACCACAGTAAGTCAAAACTACATAAAACAGAATCCTCAGAGAAGTATTGTTTCCATCCTTATTCTTTTTTTTTAATTCAATATTTTTTATTATGATATTGTGAGGTACAGTTAAGGGTTAGGTATACAAATATGCTTCGTTCAGGCACCCTTGTTGATAAGAGGTGTCTCCCCATTCCCAGACAGATATTTACTACCATTAATCCCATCACCCTCCCCCTCCCCCCCATAGTTTCCCACCACTGTCGGTCATTTTCTTATGGTAATACGTTGGATGATCAAGGTCCACTATATGAGTGAGAACATGTGATACTCAGTTCTTTGTTTCTGTGAGAGGTCACTCAGTATTATAGACTCTAGTTCCATCCAGGTTGCTGCGAAATTCATGA
>CAUYQG010140478.1:0-11572 GCA_963574415.1 Tarsius wallacei
GCACAGAACTACACAAACGTGAACTTGTCCTACGACCTAATGCTCCAAGAATCAAGAAGCCCCACTGAAGACCACTCAGCCTTGTAGTCTCTAGGCCAATGGTTGTGAAACAGGTACTAATCAGCATGGCTTTACTGTGGGCCTTTCTTTCCCCCCAGAATTATCCTTTAATGAGAGAGGGGTAGACATGTTAGAGTCCAGGGGAACAAAGAACAGCAGGTTAATTGAGAAGTCCAAAGCAATGTCATCAAAGCAAAAGAAAATGAATCTCGCTGATCTAAGTCTGCAGTGGGATTTCAGACTGCCGGTAGGGAGGTCTGCTGCCTGTGGGAGCCTTGGCTGGTGTTGACCTTGTGTGCATGTCAGCCAGGACTGGCATTGACCTTGTGGGCATATCAACCAAGGAAGGGTGGCATTTAACCTAACTCATTCTGTCAGGGAAAAATAGAGTCCTTATCCCTGAGTCCAGACCCTTGAATTAAGATGGAACCATCCAGGATCAGAGAGGCCAAGTGCCCCACCCAAGGTCACACAGCGTCTCTGTCCTCAGGCTTTCATTTTCACTGCCCCTCGTGCTCTTCCTTCCTGCACACTATTAGTTTGAGCCGATTATGCCTACTTTGCCTATTTGGCAATATTCTCATGAATTTTACACTTTGGATTTCAGAGCTAACTGATTTACATGAAGGAAAATTGGCTAAACATCAAAGTTCCAGCCATTACACGGGTAACTTTTAATTTCGTCAAAGTATTATTTTAAATGTTTAAAATTTATTTAAATTAAAAAATCATGGCGAAATATACATAGCATAAAATTTACCATCTTCGCTTTTTCTTTTTTTTTTTTGGAGATAGGATCTTACTCTGCCACCTAGGCTAGAGAACAGTGGTGAAATCACAGCTCACTGTAGCCTTGAACTCTTGGGCTCAAGGGATCCTCCCACCTGAGCTTCCCGAGTTAGCTGATACGGCAGGCATGTGCCACCACGTTTGACTAAGTTTTTCATTTTTTGTAGAGACAGGGTCTCCCTATGTTGCCTGAGCTGATTTCGGACTCCTGACCTCGGGCGACCTTCCCACCTCACCCTCTCAAGTGCTGGGATTGCAGTCATGAGCCACCACAGCTAGCCATCTGAACTATTTTTAAGTGTGCAGTGCTGTGCAGCCATCACCACCATTCATCTCCAGAACTCCTTGTACTCCCCAAACTTAAACTCTGTCCCCTTTAAACATTCACACTCCACTCTCCCCTCTCCCAAACCCCTGGCAACCAGCATTCTACTTTCTGTCTCTGTGAATTTAATTACTCTGGGTCCCTCATTGAAATGGAATCATTATATCTAGTTTCCTTCATGTAACATAATGTCTTCAAGGTTCACCCATGTTGTAGTCAAAATATTCTTTGTAAGGCTGAATAATATTTCACCATCTATATACACCACAGTTCTTAGGGCTGAATAATAAATATTATTTATAATAAATATTATTGAATAGTTATAATAAATATGATTTGTCCCTAAAACTGTGGTGTATGTATACAGCAAAATATTATTATAAATCATATATTATTATAAATTAAATATTATTACAAATTAAATATTATTATATAATATGTAAATTAGACACACACACACACACACACACACACACACACACCATAGTTTGCTTAACCATTCACCCATCAATACGCTCTTGGGTTGTCCACCTTTTGCTGTTATGAGCATGGGTGTACAAACCTTTCTGTGAATTTAAATATGACTTTTCAGTTTAACTTGATGTTCAGAAAAAATAAAATCCACTTTCTGCCGGTGAAGTCTAATTTATATTTGAGGTAGGATCTCACCATTTTCTGTTCTGTTTCTATTATATCTAGGCTGTTTGAGTGACTTCACAAACACAAGCCGTGTCTCTTCCTTTGAGCTGACCAAGCAGTGTGCGTAAAGATAAAGTGGATGTCCCTGGTCAAAGACAGGCCAAGCCCTTCTAGAATGTTCCTCATAAGGACAGGCCTGGACTTGGTTCCCTGATGTGCCTTGGCTAGTACCTGGCAGAGGAGGCTCTCAGGACATTCTTTTTTGGTGAGCAAATGAATGGAAACATTGATTTTCTAACGATGTATTGTATTGACCTATTCATTTTTAACACACTTATCATTAACCTGTGCATCAGTTATAGAACTGATTTTCTGTAAAAACCATCGCTAGATGAGATCCAGGAGAAACCCTTCAGAGCCGTGAGTTTGTAGCTCAATAGATAAGAACACTCCTTGGAAATACAGTCAGGTCTCTTCCTTTGTGCCTTTAGCACCAGGAGAAATCTTTTGATACTTTATGGCTGTATTACAATTATTAACAGATAGAAACTCTGATCTCTGAATTGCGACTCAAGTTGGCAACTCCTCCAAAAATTGTCAAACAAGGTGACTCACGTGATCATGATGCAGCTGCATAACAAGCAACCCCAAACTGCATCATACGGAACAGTGAGCATTTGCTTCTCATGTTTGACTGGTACATCTCAAGGTTGGCTGGGGCTCGGCTGATCTGGGATGAATTTGGCTGGGCCCAGCGGGTGTGGCTTCTGTTAACCTTTGGGCTCAGGTGCATTCTGAAACCCTGATGAAGGAGACAGCCACTGTCTGGGAGAAGCTCTCCTCTTGGCCAGGTAAAGCCACGAAAGAGCAGAAGAAGCTTCAAAGCCTCTTAAAGACACAGCATCACTTCTGTCTTGATTTATCGGCCAAAGTTAGTCCATGGCCAAAGTTAGAGGAAGGGATACATGGCCTACCTCTTGTGGGAAAAACTGCAAAGTCACAGGACAGAGATATGGGTGCAGAGAGGGCTGGAGAATTGGGTCAATAATTCCACCCTGCAAATCCAGCTATTGATAAATGTCTAAAGACAGCTGTCTCTGCAAAGAAGCGATGGCATGCTGGTGACATGTCACTTCAGCATCAGCTTTATACAGCTGAATATCACCCTCACCGTGAAGTACAGAATGCAGACTCAAAGTGGGCCTCTGGGATAGAATCTGGTTGTCATGGGCTAAAGGTTTGTATCCCCCCAAATTCATATGTTGTCATCCTAGCTCCCAATATGATGGCGTGAGGAGGCGAGGCCTTTGAGAGATAATCAGGTCGTGAGAGTGGAGCCATCATCAATGGCATTAGTGCCCTTATGAAAGGAACTCTGGAGAGCTGCCTTCCACTATGTGGGAATGCAGAGAGAAGGCGCCATCTATGAACCAGGAAAGAGGCCCTCACCAGACACCAAATCTGCTGACAACTTGACCTTGGACTTCCAACCTCCAGAACTGTGAGAAATAAATGTTTGCTTTTTAAGCCCCCCCAGCTATGGTATTTTGTGATAGCAGCCTGAGCCCACTCGGATACCAGTGGTAGAAAATAAAAGTCATAGCCGGGCTCAGCCTGTAATCCCGTGCTTTGGGAGACTGAGGTGAGTGGATTGCCTGAGCCCGCGGGTTCGAGACCCACCTGGGCAACTTGGTGAGACCTCATCTCTACGATAAATCAAAAATTAGCCAGGCATGGTAGCGCGCACCTGTAGTTCCAGCTACTTGGAAGGCTGAGGCGGAAGGATTGCCGGAGCCCAGCAGGTTGAGGCTGCGGTGGCCGAGAGTGGCCACTGCACTCCAGTCTGGGCGACAGAGTGAGAGACTCCGACTCAAAAAAAAAAAAAAGAAAGAAAATAAAAATCAGGATTACAATACATGCTCCTCAAGTATGTTCCTTTGCGTTATTACCATGCCAGGCCTCACAGCCACAGTGGATAGGATGAGTCTCCTAACTTAGCTACTTAAGCAGAAACTGTCCTTTGCTTTGTCTTTACATAGACTCTTCAACTTTCAGCAGGTGGCACAGAGGGTTTTCTGACTATTGGTGACGGTGTATCTTGCTCCTCCTGCAAGAAAAAAGAAAGTCTACCTTCGACCTGAGCGCAGGACATCTTGCACGAGAATACTGACTGTCGTGTGCTATTTGGATTTCACTGATTACCCAGCAGCTGGAAGGAAGCACATGTGATCAGCTCAAAAGCAAAGAGCAAGGTCCCCTCCAACTGCTGGAGGGGCCAGGTATGGGGCCAGGTGATTACAACAACATTCCTTTAAGCACATGTGACCGTGGCAGGGCAAGTTTCATCAAAAACAGACATGCCGGAACAGTCTCAGTGAGGCTGCACCCCTGGCAGATGCTCTGAGGAGGCTACATCAGGCAGGCCTGCACGGAGGCCTGGGCGGCCCAGCTGGGGGCCACCATCCAGCTCCGGTGACACTAGGAAACGTTAGGGACAGAGGAAAGAGGAGAAACCGGGGCACCCCTGGCATTGCTGGTCAATTTCTGAATGACTCAGACGTGGGTACCAGTCCCTGAAAGCCCTCCTCAGAGTTCTTCCTCCTTCATAAAGGTCTTGATGATCTCTTTGAGTCAGAAGGTGAACTGGGAAGGTGGAGTCTGAAAGCAGAGTCTGTAAAAATGATGATGGAGGTTGGTGGCAACACTATGAAAATAGACAGCAGGAAAAAGGGCAGGGGTCTGTCTGTGGATGGGTCTAGAAATGGCGAGAGAGAAAACAAGACATTGACTGTGTCAACATTGCTGATCCAATCTGGTGGACTATAGATTTTCCACCCTACAGAACGTGTTTTTGAAGATGGGTAGATGCTGACGATTTTCTCGCACAAAAAATCTCTTAAAATACAGAATCATAGTAACCTGGACTCTGTAGTATTTCTGAGTTTCTACAGTCATGTGCTACATAACAACATTTCTGTCAACAGTGGACTGCATATACATCTGTGGTCCCCTAAGATGATAATGAGGCTGAAAAGTTCCTGTCTCCTAGTGATGTTGTGGCTGCCCTAATGTCCTTGCACAGTGCATTACCCATGTGTGTGTGGTGAGGCTGAAGTAAACAGACCCCCGGCCTGCCAGTTGGATAAAAGGGTACCACATGTAATGACGCACAGTACTTAACATGGGATCGTAATAAACCACGATGGTGCTGGTTTATGTATTCACTATGTTATGCTTTGGTTGTTATTTTAACGTGTAACTTTTTTACTCATAAAAAAGAAGTTAACGGTAAGAACTTCAGGCAGGTGCTTCCAGAAGAAAGTATTGTCATCACAGGCGAGGACAGCTCCATGTGTGTTAACGCCTCTGAAGACCTCTCAGTGGGACAAGATGCGGAGGTAGAAGACAGAGCCATTGATGATCCCGACCCTGTGCAGGCCTGGGCTAAAGTGATATGTGTGTTTTTGTTTTTAACAAAAAGTTTAAAAAGCAAAAAAATTAGAAACTGTAAAAATAGAAAAAAAAAAACTCTAGGATAAGGATATAAGGAAAGAAAATATTTTTGTACAGCTGTGCAAAGTGTTTGCGTTTCAAGCCAAGAGTCAAAAGTTAAATCATTTACAAGTTTATAAAGTAAAAAAGTTACAGTCAGCTGTGCTTAATTTACCATGAAAGAAAGAGATTTTTTTTTATTTAGTGCAGCCGGAATATACAGTGTTTGTAAAGTCCACAGTAGTGTCTGGGAATGTCCGTGGCCTTCACATTCGCTCACTACTCACTCACTGACTCCCCCAGAGCAATTTCAGGTCCTGCAAGTTCCATTCATGGTAAGTGCCCTATACAGCGGGACCAGTTTTATCTTTTATACCATATTTTTACTACACATTTTCTGTGTTTAGATATGTTGAGGCACACGAATATTCACCATCATGTTATAATTGCCTACAGCACTCAGTATGGCAACATATTCTATAGGTGTGTAGCCAGGAACACTAGGCCTACCATATAGGCCAGGTGTGTAGTAGGCTATCTAGGTCTGTGTGAGTACATTCTATGATGTTCACACAACAACAAAACTTCCCAGCGGCGCATTTCTCAGACTGTAGACCCGTCATTAAGCAGTGAATGACTATACTTGAATGTTCCTGAAAAGACTGGCCCTCTTCCCTATAATTACAATTTTTCCCTCTATCTCAATCAACTCTAGGTTTTCTTCCTTCCTTGACGAGTGAGATGGTAAGCTCCTTGAGGGCAGGTATCGTCCTTGCCACTTCTGTCACTGAAAAGTTCCTGTCTCAGGCTTCCAGCACGAGTCTGGCACACAGTCAACATCTTGGAATAAATGAGGCATGGTGACACACTGGCAAGTCAGCATGGTGCAGGAATTTGAGTCCCCACTGGGGGAGAGACTTCAACATCTTACTAGCCTCTCTCAAGTTTAGGAGTCAGGGTGGTGACAACAGCAAGTTACCTTGACTGGGGTTCTTTGTTTGGTGGAGAGGCACTTGTATGACTCATGCTATGGACTGAAATTTGACCCTCCGCCCCGAATTCATATGTTGAAGTCCTAACCCCCGATGTGTCCATATTTGGAGGCAGGGCCTACAAGGAAGTGATTAGGCTCCTTTAACCTCATTAGGTCATAAGAATGGGGCCCTGATGTGATAAAATTAGTGCCTTAAAAGAGGAGACACCAGAACTTTTTCTTTCTTTCTGCAACATGTGAAGACATAGCAAGAAGGTGGCTGTCCACAAGCAGGGAAGAGAGCCCTCATCAGAAACCAAAATGGCTAGCACCTTGGTCTTAGACCTTCCAGCCTCCAGCACTGTGAGAACATAAATTTCGGTTGTTTAAGCTACCCAGCCTATGGTGTCTTTTGATATGTATCCCTTTCTCCTATATCTCCAGGAACCTGGTGAATTCTGGCAAGAGTTCTCATGAGTGATGCTGGATATTTCACACTGTCTCATGAAGAGGCTCATCATGTCTGGTCACCCCATGCCTGATGAGGTTAGTGTTGGCCAGTGGGCCCAGGTGCTGTCAGCCTGCTTCACCCAAGAGGTTCCCTATTAACCTCTCACCTAAATGTTCTAACGTCCATTGGTGATTGTTGCCTGGATCTATTATTTCATGAAGAAGAATGCCTCTCTTCTACGTAGAACACAGCCTGAGGCCAGGGTTCCTGATTCCATCCAAGTCTTCCAAGTTTGCAGCAGCCAACAGATGGGTTGGGGAGGGAGGCAGCTAAGGACAAAAGCAACAGAGAACTAAACAGCAGGAGGCCTTCTCCACCCTCTATCACGTGGAAGACCTAGAGTGGGGTGGCTTTCCTAAGTGGTGAGGCCCAGTGTTCCAGTTGCCACTGCCTGTACACAAGGACAGCTCAGTCTCCTCTTTAGGCTAGGTTGCTGGGCCATTTTCCCTGAAGACCAATTCCATGCCCTCATGCAGGCATTTTCAGTAGAAAAGTGGTTCTGGACACAGCATCCAGATTTTATTGTTGGCCCTGCTATAGCAGATGGTCCCAAGTGAAAACTGTGAACTCTTTTGTGGCTTCTTTCATCTATCTTGTCAGTATGGAATGTGCATTGGTCAGTTTGGGTT
Organism: Tarsius wallacei; assembly: GCA_963574415.1. Lineage (NCBI taxonomy): Eukaryota > Metazoa > Chordata > Mammalia > Primates > Tarsiidae > Tarsius > Tarsius wallacei. The sequence continues at coordinate 7,419 of CAUYQG010140478.1, forward strand.
AAGCGACAGTCTGTCTGGTAAAAATTGAGCCCCCAAATCCAAGGGGCTTAACACAACTCAAGTTGGCTTTGTCTTGCCGTGCGTATCTGAAGTGGAGAGGTGGGGAGCCTTGGTCTATATGTCACTAGGAACCCTGCCACATCTGTCTTCAGAAACTCTTCATTGGAGATCTTGTCAGAGGGCCCCAAGGATAGGGCCTGGCTTTCCCTGAACTTGTACAAGGAGCTCAGGTGACTTCTTTGGGCCTGCTTACTAAGAACAGCTGTTTCTGAAGGCAGCCTGATACTTGCTGTCACTGAAACCTTGGGATGACCTATAAGCTCCTGCCTACCTCTAATGACCACAGGCCACCTTTGCCAACTGGAACTACAGAGACAATAAAATCACACTCTGACCTTATGAATGGCCAGGTCGGTGAGGTCAGTTCTTCACAAGAGCCTAGCCCAGTGTCCAGCATACAGCAGGCACTCAGTAAATAGCAGCTGTTTTTATTTTATAAATCAGAAACCTGAGGCTTAGAGGGTTAAGCAACTTACCTAAAGTTACCCATTAGTGAAGGACAGAACTGGGAAAAAGACCCAGCTCGGCTGGATCCAGAAAGTCCAGCCTCATTTCATCTTACCATGCAGCCTCAGCAGACACTCCGACTGCTTTGTGGAGTCCTTGAGTGCCAGACTAACCCACTAAGTTACTCTTCTACCGCTGGGTGAGTAGGAACGACAGAAGCGATAGCTTAAGAAAACTCACCCGGCAGCATAGTGTGGGATCGATTGCAGAAGCAGGGAGATCAACTAAGATGCCATTTACATAGGAAACTGGACTTGGATGAGGTGATTGGCAAGGGAAACACCAAATGACTGCAAGAGAGCCTGCAGGAAGAAGGAACAGGATGTGGTGACTGGTCGGGGAGAAGGAGAAGAGATATAAGATAATGTTAAGCTTGGGTGTGGTCCTTGGAAGACAACGGCAGTATTGGGGAAGGGGAAATTTGCTCCCAGGGTCTAAGAATCAGAAAACGTGGGATCTGCTTCTTCCCAGCTAAGCTATTGGTTAGTGGGATCATGCAGACTTGAAGCCTTCTGGGCAGGCCTTATTCACAAGAGTGACTCGGGAAAAGGATGGAGGGGAGTTGATGGGCAATGAGGTGGGAGGATGTGTGTGAGAAGGCGTGCGTTGGCTGGAAGTGTGAGCGTGCACCTGTCTGCGTAAGAGTGTGCATATGAGTTTGAGTGTGAGTGCCCGCTGTTGGGTAGGTGTGTGTGTGAGGTGTTGTCTGGACACAGATTCTTTTCTCCTATACCTGGTTTCTTTCTGCCCCTCCCTGGGGGAGCACCTCTGGCCAAGGCTGGTTGCTACAGGATATGCGTATTCTCCGCCATGAGTTGCAGGATACAGGGATCTAGGAGAGCTGAGAACAATGTGAGTGGCATCCTACTCACTGTGATTGCAAACACGGGATTACAACCTGATGAACTTCTTTGATTATAAAACTGCTTGCTGTAGCGTCCCACGGCGTGGATTCTTTCTTCACTGACCGGCCGCCATCGGTGCCTCCTGTAAGCTCTGATAAACCCATGTCTTGCCCTGCTTGACCTCCTTCTTTGGAATAGACATAGAACCTTATGTCATCTCAGATTTGGGGTTGCCATGTTACAACGTGTGAGTGCATGTGAGTGTTTGTATATATATGTGCAGGGGCGGGCAAGTGTGAGTGTTACGTGCCGAGTGGAGTGTCTGAACAGAGCACTTCCTTCAAGCATCATGAGCGTATCCAGAACAAAACATCCCTTTCCATGATCTGTTGGCTGAGCTTCCAAGAATGCTCTCCAGCCATTGGCCCCACTGTTCAAATTATTCAACTTTCCCATGCACAAGGAAAATACAGCCCTGGCATCTGCCTGGGGTCACAGGGATTTATCTTGCAATTAGGCGCCCATTCCTTGCTCCAGTCAGTTAATGATTGGAGCAGGGCAAAGATGAGAGGGTCCCATTTCTCTACCTTGACTTCCCAGGATCCTCTGGGGTATACAGCAAGGCATAGCAAGGTATAAAGCCGGTGGTGGATGATTCCAGAAGGCTGGAAACTGGCTACGAAACAATAGGTGGAGTCCCCAGGGTAGAAAAGGGAAGTTTAGAAGTTATTTTGAAAGGTTTGACAAATGCAAATTATATGAGAGATTAGAGCTGTACGGCATGTCGGTGGAGGGAGGGGAAATGCTCTTGTCTTTTCAAACACAAGGAATTCTTGGCTCAGAGGAGCAGATGTGCGGCTGAGAGCCACACTTAACCCACTTGGCCATTTTCTGAGAGCTTCGCGAGCTCTCTGCTTTTAGGTTAGAAAGAGCTTGCGTATCGATCTCAGGAAGAAAATCTGAATCAGGCTAGAGTCAATCTAGGTTTGTTCTGACAACAAGGAGATCCAGAGGGATTTTAAAACATCCCATCGGCGTCACACACAACTGTCTAATGGTCCTTCTGCTTTTGAACAGCGTTTCTATCTGTTAGCGTTTCCAACCCAGCCATATTTTATTTACCTGTTTTTAGATACTCTATCCTTTCTCCTAGTCTCAAAGAGATCTTTGTTCCCTCAGATGGAGTTTGGCAGGAATATCTTTCCCTCCAGGCTGATTTCATTTTTCTCGAGTCAGCAGAGAAAATCTTCCTGTGGCTGAAAGCACGCCTTCCAAGTGCTAACCCTGAGGTGACCTGCCGGTTGCAAGGTTGTGGATCCACCTTTGTTCTCTGCTGCAGGGTTTGTCCAGCTTGGTCAAGTGCAGACCTGGGTGTCAGGAGTGCCTGAGCTAAGCCACAGGTTCTCCTCTGAGGATCACTGTGCCCCTCCCAGAACTCCTCCTTAGTACTGAATGTTTCCGTGCTCCTGTCTGCATGGCAGGCGATGGCCCAAGGACCGTTTCAGCTTGTGAAACTTCCAGAATGCCCGAGCAGCACCTACTGGAATTCTTAGATTTTCTAATACAACCCTCCAACCCTGACGCCGTTGGTTTTCTTAATGGAGAAGATCAGCTCCCCAGAGTTAAGACCCTGGTGATTTCTGGACAGGGATACTGATGACTTTGTAGGATGAGCCAAACATTTTTGAAATGTGTCCCGGGGTCCCTAACTTTCCCTTAACTCTTTGTTACAGATCGATCACTGTTGAGTGCTTCTAGAACTGTAAAACAAGAAGGGGCCAGGGAGCACACCTATTGGTCCTGACACTTATGATGAGGACCCAGCAGCCATGCACCCAGAGTCAAAGGCGTTGCCCTTTTCTCTCTTCCCACTGGCTCGTCGCTGGGTCTGGACCAAAACCAACAATTGCCAACTACCAGTCCAGTCCAATGCTGGGTCTCTTCACAAGTCCATCTCTTTGACCGTTTGGAATAACGAGACTCAAAGTGTTCTACCAGCTCCTGAAAGGGTTCACTGTCTTGTCCCAAAGTTGCCTTGCTCGAGGAGCATGCCCTGCTCCCTTTGAACTGCCAGACGAGAGGGCAGGTATGACGGCCCGCCAATCCCCAGCTTGGAACACAGCACCTCGAGGGAGGACCCGGGCTGTGGGTGCGCCCAGCGTTGCGCCCTGAGTTCCCAGCACACCATTTGGCACAAGGCAGTCATTCAATAAATATTCCAGAACAATGAGTGAATAAAGTCCTACCACTCCCACCATTGTTTCTCCTGGGCACCTTTCCTAATCTTCTTAGCATGTGTAGAAGCTAAAAGGACAAGGAATGGCACCAGCATTTCTATTGTCCCAGGTAAAAGCTGTCTGTCTTTCCTGCTCATTGTGCTGACTGTGTCTTCACAGCGTGAACAGGGCACCACTGGCCGCTCCCAAACGTGAGTACGTCAGGGTCTCATGCCCGGTCCGTCAAGGCTAACGCTTGATCTTCCTACTTGCCCTTTGAACAATTTGTGTGTGGAAACATCTTTCTTCCTCCTTCTCTAGCTTTTGCCGCCCACTTGAGCTGGGCCCAGGGAAGTGGGTCACCTGGGGTTGTTTTGTGCTCTCCACTGCAGGTGAGCTGGACCTGTCTTCCAAAGCTGTTCTTGCAGCCAATTTTTCTTTTTCTTTTTCTTTCTTTCTTTCTTTCTTCCTTCCTTTCTCTCTCTCTCTCTCTCTCTCTCTTTCTTTCTTTCTTTCTCTTCCTTCC
>CAUYQG010140481.1:0-10151 GCA_963574415.1 Tarsius wallacei
TCTAAAATAAGGTCCTCTAGCCGGGCTCAGTGGCTCAGCCTGTAATCCTGCGCTTTGGGAGGCCGAGGTGAGTGGATTGCCTGAGCCCGCGGGTTCGAGACCCGCCTGGGCAACTTGGCGAGACCTCATCTCTACAATAAAAGTCAAAAAATTAGCCAGACGTGGTAGCGTGTGCCTGTAGCTCCAGCTACTTGGAAGGCTGAAGCGGAAGGATCACCAGAGCCCAGCAGATTGAGGCTGCGGTGGCCGGGAGCGGCCACTGCACTCCAGTCTGGGCGACAGTGAGACTCCAACTCAAACAAAAAACAAAAAACAAAAAAAGAATTGGTTTTATGGTTCTAAATTGGGGTCTGAGGAAGCTGGAAGAAGCCATGGGCATCAGGGGCCCTCGCAGGCCCCCTCCCACACATGAACCCATTTCCCTGTCTAGCAGCTGGGACCCAGCTCTATCTTGCCTTGGCAGGCCTCTCACACCCTAGGGCAGGGGCCCTTCAAAAGGAGAATGTGATGTGAGGCTGTGCTGCAAGTGCAGAGCAGTGAGGACATGGGGCGTGAAGTCCCACCAGCTCTTCTGGAAGGGTAGAGGGAAGGGAGAGGGAGAAACAGCCACCATGTAGTCATTCTTACAGAAGGGGCTCACCCACACCCTGATTTGGCAGGAGACTGTACCCTTAGAGAGTCATTCCAGGAGACCACAGGACAGTGCAGGTAGTGGGCACAAGGTCACACAGCCAGCTAGTGAGGAGATGGAATTAGATCCAGGTTTCTCTCTCATCTCTCTTGCTCTCTGTCTCTCTCTCTGTCAGTGAGCTAAGAGTGATCACAGCAAGTGGGTCACAGACACACACACATGCACACACACACACCAAAAGATGCCCTGGGCCCTCTTCTAAGAGGCTGATTTCTCAGACTACTGTCCCCCTGAGTGACCCCAAGCTTGACCCATCCCCAGAATTCCTGAATGTTTTGTTCTCTCAGGACACAAATCCAGCTCAGGTTATCTTTTGATTTTGCCTAATCCATGTCACTTTAGACCACAAACTCTTTAAGAATAAGAGACACAATAACAGCTGGGCTCGGTGGCTCAGCCTATAATCCTGCACTTTGGGAGGCTGAGGTGAATGGATTGCCTGAGCCCACGGTTCGAGATCAACCCAGGCAACTTGGCAAGACCTCATCTCTACAATAAATCAAAAAAAATTAGCCAGACGTGGTAGTGCGCGCCTGTAGTTCCAGCTACTTGGAAGGCGGAGGCGGAAGGATCGCCGGAGCCCAGCAGGTCGAGGCTGCGGTGGCTGGGAGTGTGCCACTGCACTCCAGTCTGGGTGACAGAGTGAGACTTCAACTCGAAAAAGCAAAAAAAAAAGAGACACAATAACAACCAGGATCATGATCCACATGCAAGACCAGGTGCCTCCCGGGATCTCCCTCTCCCTCAGTCCTCCTCCCTTACCCTCATCTGCATGCCTCACAGTCTTTTGCTGTAATGCTAAGACATCATTCTGTGTGGGCCCACCAGCTAGCAGCCCTGAATAATTTGGGATGGGACAGCTAGAGGCTCACAGTGGAGGTGATGCAGGAGACAGTGCCTTGTCACTCACCAGAGCCAGGCCTCCATGGGTCCAAGGAAGCAGAGGACACAAACAAGCCTATCCTCAGGTGCTGATGTCTGACCAACAGAAATGATGTCTATCCTAGCTCTCTCAGAAATAAGGTGCAAAGAGCAGAAAACTATTCCTAGCCCCAGGGATTCAGAGAGTGATAGTGGTAATGGAAGTAGGGCCAATATTGTCACTCCTTGCTTTCATCTTAGAGAGCCACAGGAAGAAAAGTCCCACAGGCATGATGATCCCATTGAATGAGAGTCAAGGAGGCTCCATGGAGGCTCTGCGGTCAGAGACAGGTCTTGACCTTGAAGGCCCAGTAGGACATTTACAAATAAAGATGAGAGTGAGGTATGTCCAGGGAGAGAAACTAGGGTAGCAGAGATGCCACAGTTGAACCCAAACCATTGCATCCAAAGGCTCAGAGATGCTCCTAGACACCCATGAGTAAGTGTGCAGATCCTTGCCCTGCTGTGTGACTTTGGATAAGTTACTTAGCCTTTCTGTGACTCACCTGTTAAATGGGCTTGATAACGGCACCTACTTCATAAGATCCTAGTGAGTTTTAAGCAGGTGAATATTTACAAAGGATGTGGACCAATGGTGGTAGACAGTAAGTGCTACATAAGTGATAACGATTATTATTGATGATGATGATGTTATTTCCTTGCATGGAAGATTTACTTACAGAATCCCCGGTGGTTTTGCTGTTACCTGGTTTTTAAATTTGGGGCAAAGATTGACTTGCCCACATGCCCGAAAAAAGAAGCAGGATCCAGCAGCAAAGGTCTCCAGTGGAACACCTTGTGGACCTCCTGACTCTCCTCCTCGTAGGGGGTCAGGGAGAAGATGAGCCTTCTGGCTGATGTGGTTTCTGATGCTTCTGGGCATGAGTAAGCTGAGGTCCCCAGGGAAGCTGTTCTGATCCCCCAAAGGGATCCTCCAGCACAAGCCACTTTCAGCCCAGTTCCTCTGATGATCCCACCTCCTCCCTGTGGACCCAGGCAAGAGCAGCTGGTAGCCTCAGTGCTCCCGAGTGGACAGTGCACTGATTCCAGTGAAGAAACAGAGGGAACTTCCTGCCCCAGATCATGGAAGGTCTGAGCCACTGCATTCCTGCACTCTGCTAAGGACCAGTCCTTCCATTTCGAGTCCCAGCTCTTGGGAGAATGGCTCTGGCTCCAGCCTCCAACGGAGGCATTTGGGGGTGGAAAGAGGGTGTGGTCATCTTGCTCTCAGGGCTATAAAGAGTCAGTGAGCTAAGAGTGGTCACAGCAAGTGGGTCACAGGCAGGTAGGGAGGGGCAGGGAAAGGACTGATGGGAGATGCTCCCAATCTGGTGGAGAAGAGCGTCCCTAACCTTGAGGAGTTTGGGGCTTGGCAGGGGGAAGGCGAGGGCTAGACTGATATTAGAAGCATTAAGTTATTGTCTTTATTGTTATTGTTAGCTCCTACACCCATGACTACTAAGCTCCTACCCTGCTCTTCCAAGCACTTAACTTACATTCCGTCATTCAAACTCCACAAAACCACTATGAGGTAGGTAATGTGATCAGCGTCTCCATTCTGCAGATAAGGTAACTGAGATACAGAGATGTTATGTGTCCTGCTCAAGGTCTCCCAGCAGTCAGAGGCAGCTCAGGACCCAAAGAAGGGCTCAGCCATGACACTGTGCGGCGAACGTGTGCAACACCCACATTCATGTGAGTGCCAGGTTGAAGGATAAGGAAAGTCGGCTGAGAAGGCAACCCCAAGTGTCCCAGAGAAGTGATTTGTGAAGACAGTAAAGGATGTGGATTAAGGGGTGGGGCCGTGGGAAGGAGCATATGTGAGATGTCAGAGTTGAAGTCACTGATTGAGATGTCAGGGCAGGGTGGGATGGCCAGGGGTAGGGGTGAGGGAAGCTGCTCTGTGCCTCCTGTGTTTGTCAATCCAGAAAGGGAGCCATAGGGCCTGGTGGGGAGGGATCAGCTTCGAAAGGCTCCTCCAGTGAAGAGCCAGGCTTCCTGATGATGCTGTAAATCAGGACTCCTAAGTAAAGCCATTACCGCACTGGAGCGCTCAGTCTATTGCCCGGTGCCACTGTTGGAATTTAGTTTATGACTCCTGCCACTATAAATTCTGACTCAGGAGGCAAACACGACATCCATGCACCCTGGGAATCCCCAGTCCAGCTAGGACCACCCCAGGCCTAAGCATGGAGAGGCTCTGATGGCCAGGAGAGCCTGTGGGAGCCTGGCCTCCGGGGCTTCCATGGGGGTAGAGGAAGGGGAGGCAGGGAAAAGGGACCGAGAGGGCTACCTGGCCCCTCTGGCTAATACCCTGCTAACAGTCAGCCTTTTGACCCTGAGAAGATGTCCAGCCTCTGAGATTGGCCAGGGATCAGAGGTCCTAGAAAGGATGTCACTCAAACTGGTCCCTCCCCCGGGCTTCTCCTGCTCTAGCTGCCTAATCCACCCCTACCCAAGCACCCTCCCCAAACTGAGCGGCATTTAATCCTCCCCCTCTGACTCCCCATCCTGGACAGGCTCCCCCAGTCTTATTCACAAATCTTCCTTTCTCCCTCTCTGCCGCCCTTCCAAATCCCACTCATGTGGGAGCAGCTGGTGCACAAGGCCTAGCCTCCCTCCCTCTTCCGTTTCCCAGGCACAGTCCTGACTGGGCCCTGCCCATGCCAAGGAGAGTTTTCACCATCTGTCCACACCCACCTCCCCCCAGCCCTAGAGCTCCTGGCAGGGAGGGACTGCATCGCCTTCATCTCAGCATAGTCTCTGGTAGCCCTGGGTGGAGCTCTTGGAGGAAGCTCTGTAAACATTTATTTTGAGAAGAACTATTCACTTTGTGGCCTTAATGTCTCACACAACGTGGGTAACACAGAAGGTGCTAACTACGTGCTTTTGAACTGAATGGAATCCAGTCCAGGAGACACTCCCTGCCTAAGCCCAAAAGCCGCCAACGCCTGTACCCATCTGGGACAGCATTCCACCCGGCCACCGCCACCAACCCCCCCTTTCAGAGATCACCTACTCAAGGCTCTGTGGGCTCTTCCAAAGACCAGGCACCAGGATGCCTCCATGTGTCAGGCATCATTCCAGGCCAGGGGACCGGCGTATTCAGAAATAATGGGCAGAAGGGTGTCCCCGACCCCTGCAGGCAAGGGGTTCGGCAGTTGCTGGCACTGTGCTAAGAGAAACACTCTCTGTCTGGCCCAACCAGACTGAAGACACTGCGGGAGGCCAAGTTTCTCCTACGAAACTGCACTGGGCTGGACACAAACTCTCCACACACATCAAACCACATCTACCAATCACTCAGATCTGTGTTTATCAAACTGTAGCTCCTGACCCATGGGTGGGTCATAGAATCAATGCAGTAGCCATGACCAGCATGCTTAGTGGAATAGGATAGGACAGAGCAAAATAGAAGAGAAAAGGTAAGAGGACTTTGCACTAAGGACATCCTTTCATAATATTTTTGTTCTCAATACATCTTTGTTGGGCATTTGACTACGCCACATGTATATACTAAGTTGTCATGTCAAATATATTTCTTACGGTGGGTTCCCAGTCCAAAGAGTTTGAAAACCACTAACATAGATGATCTAACCCACCCCCAAACCTACCATATCATAATTGCTTTGGGCATCCCTCCCTCTCTGTAATTGGATTCAACAAGTTTGTGGATGTCCGTCTGTGCTAAGGAATGTTCTGAGCAGTCCATTGACTCATTGCAGACCTATCCTCCACCCAGCATCATAAGCAGAGTGTGTTCAGCAGAAAGGCACCTTCAGTGGGGACCTTGGGGACACACAGTCACTAGGACCATGAGGTGGTGTTGGGAGCTCAGGCCCCAGGAAAAGGGCAGCTGGGGCAGGAGCCCCCAAACCCCAGGAGCTCTGTGCGATCTGCTGCAGGGTTCGTTCCTCACACTTCAGGGGAACAAAAAATAAGGGACAGATCTGTCAAGAAGAGCTGGCCTGGACCCAGGACTCATGCAAAAGGGCAGGGCTCACAGGAACACCAAGAAGCTTCTTCAGCAACCCTCATTTTGTAGGTGGAGAAACCACAGCCCCCATGAGGGAGACCAACGGCGAGTTAGGGACTGAGCTGGAAATAGAATCCATGTCTCCTAAGACTTGTCTGTGAACGTGGCTCCCACAGCTGCCCAGACCTGCCAGAGGGGGTGACATGCAGGGCCACACTCACACGGTGCCCTCTCTCATCCCCGGGGCTGGCTGCTGTGGACCCTCTCAGCTCCCAGTGTATGAAGGTAAGAAGAGTTCTCTAGGTGTTCTCTTCTTGGGCTTCCACAAGAAGGTGCCTCAGTGCTAGGGCTCATCAGGAAGTCGCTCAGATTGGAAGAGCTGAAATGGAGCCTTTCCAGACACTAGAAAAACAAGATCCCTGGCCCCATCCTCATTGAGCCCTGGTGAGAGGGTCAGGAAAGGAGAGGGAATTCCAACCAGAACAAGCTCAAGAGGGCTGGAGAGACAGAGCAGAATGCAGCATGCCTGGGGAGCCCACCCTAGGCTCAGGCCTCAGGAAACCCAGGCCTCTTCCCCTCCACCCTGCTGACTAGAATCAAGGAGACCCTAAGCAGAAAACCATCCATCTTGCTCAGCCCCATGGCCCCAGGGACTAGTCCAGTATCTGGCTTATTCCAGGTGTTCAAGAAGTATTTGAAGAATGAACGAGTGAATGAATAAACGAATGGAGGTGAGACCAGAGTGCATAGAATCGGTTCTCTGGAAGGTTATAGTCCAGCTCCAGCATGAGGAAAGTGATAGAGGAAGATCATTTAAAAATCAACATATAAATGGGGTGCAGGGGCTCACACCAGTAATCCCGGCACTTTGGGAGGCCGAGGTGGGAGAATTCCTTGAGCCCAGGAGTTTGAGATTAGCCTGGGCAATATAGCAAGACTTCATCTCTACAAAAAAAAATTAGCTGGGCTTTGTGGTGTATGCTGATATTTCTAGCTACTTGGCGGGCTGAAGTGGAAGGATCACCTGAGCTCAGGAGGTCAAGGCTGCAGTGAACTATGATTGTGCCACTGCATTCCAGCCTGAGTGACAGAGTGAGAACCTGACTCAAAAAAAAAATCGACATATGATAAGAGACAGATGAGAGGTACAGACCATGAATGGGGTGGGAGTTGTGGGCAAGGCTAAGATGGAGCAATCACAGAAGACTTTCCTGCAGGTGGTGGCTAGGGACAGACAGAAGGAGGAGCCATTTCTACACAGTGTGCTTCCGGGGGGTTGGGGAGGTACAGGACTTCAGAGGAGCAGAGAGGAAGGGCCCCTATCTAGTGCAGACCTGAAGGGCCCCAGGAGGCTTCCTGGGGTCAGATGAGCAGGAACACAGAAACTGTCCAGGTGAACAAATGCAGGGGGGTGGGGGGAGCAAAGGAAGGGGAAGAGAAAGGAGTGAGAAGCGAGAGACAAGATTTCTAATTTCACATCCCCAAGAGAAAGTGGGATCCACCTGGTTAGTGGGCCACCTTGCCAGGACTCCACGGTTCCAGCCAGAAGCAGGATCACATGGGTGTCTCCCTTTGCTGCTCCCAAAGCTTATAGGACCCTCAATCTCTGGAGAAGCAAAAGGAATGGGGCCTCCTGGTCCTGCCAACACACACACACACACACACACACACACACACACACACACACACATTAACCAGCGAAAGAAAGCACTAAAAAGAAACTCAGTCTATTTCTGTCACTGCTTGGAGATGAAGACTTTCCTAGAAATTGACTCTTAAGCCTCCATTGTATATGCAAAGGCATGTGTGAATACACACACACACACACACACACACACACACACACACACAGAGTCCATTATCCCCAAGGGGCCCAATTTGGGGCTTGCCCATGGCTGTGATCCTCAGGAGGCCACAGGTGAATCTGAGGGAGGGGCTGGCTGTCAGTCTGAGTGTGTCCCTATGAGGCATAAGGGTGTCTCCCTACCATCTGTGTCCAGGTTTTGCTAAAGTGCTGACTGCCCACAAGCTGGCTTCCAGTCCCACACATGTCTTCCCGAGGGTTGACGCTAAGCTGACCGGTGGCTCAAGGGGCCGCATGTGTAGAGACCCCTTTCTGTACTCCTACACGATACCCACAGATGACCCAGATGTGGATGGTCCTCTCTTTGTCTTGCTGTGGAAATACCTGCCTCTCTGCATCCACTCAGTTTTGCTCCATGATTGCGACTGGTAATTCTGTCTCTCTTTATTGCCCAGACTCACAAGGACAGCAGCAGGGACTGCTGCGGAGCCAATGAGCTTCGTCTGCCTCCTCCTCTAGGGAACCCTCCAGGGTCCTCAGGCTTGCTGAATCCTCACTTTCTCATCAAAAGGAGGAAGGGCTCAGAGAGTAGCAGCTGCCAGGGGCTCCCTGTCAATCCACAGCCATTTATCATGGAGCAAAGACCATCAGGGAGCAGTTGTTTCTAGGGGTTTCCATCTGGATGAACCTCACCTGTTGCTATTTTTAAAACACATTTCTTTGTGACTAAGCTGGGATCGAGATGAGGCAAAGGTAGATATGGAAGTGGCTGAGTCTCCAGAAATTCTGCCTTTTCCCCTAGGCTCCGGGGGCCTGTCAAGCCCAGGGGCCATGTCACAAACAGCCTCATCTCCAGAATGAGACACAAGAATAGAAATCAAGGTGGAGACAACAGGATTGCTCTGGAAGCAGCATCAACTCCCCACAATCTCCAGCCCTGTCCCCAAGTCTTCAGTAGCTTCCCTGCCCTCACTGTCACTATAGTTATCGTGGACACCACCCCCTTCTCCCATTTCCTCGCCTGACTACTCCACAGACACGCTCTCAGTGTGCACGTAAGGTGCTGGATGGAGATACGGATTATCCATTTTCACAAATGACCACCAACCATGGTCCAGGCACCGAGCTAAGTGCTTTAGAACATTATCTCATTTCATCAGTACAACAACCCTGTGAGGTAAGCATTCTTTTTATCCCCATTTTAGAGGTATCCCCATATTGAGGCTTAGGGAGGTTAAGTAACTTTCCCCAAATTATGCAATCAAGGAAAGTTCTGGGGTTCAAATTCAGGTTCTTCTGAATCTGAGGTCTGGCCTCTAAACCATTAGCCATCAGTGGGCCAGCACAAGTGGAGGACACGAGCATGGGGACCAAAGCCTACCATATACAGTTTTTGTCATGTTCATGACCAAGAGTCAACAGCTGTAGTCATCTGACCAACAGTGATTGAGGACCTATTGTGTGCTAGGTGCTGCTTTGGGAGTGCCTGGGGATACAGGTAGGCCCAAGCCAGAAACACAAGGTTTGTCTTTGATATCTCCTCATTCACATCTGATGTGATCAAAATGTCACCTAATCACCACCAAGTCTGTTGACGTCACCACGTAAGCAGCTTGAGTATCTGCCACTTCTATCCATCCCCACCACTGTCACAATCTAAGCCACCATGATCTCTCTCCTGAAATATTCCAATGGTCTCTTAACTGGTCTGCATCCACCCACTCTTGCCATCTCCCAATCAGCTTTCTACAATGCAATTAGAATGATCTTTTCAAAATGTAAATCTGGTTCTGTCTCTCCAATTACAATCCTTCAATGCCTTTCCATTGCTCCTAGCAAAAATGCTCCTTAATGACCCATGATGTCCTACCCACCTCCCCAGCCTTTCTCCACACCAAGACCACAATAGCCGTCTTCACCATCAGTGCAATTATAAATTCCATCCCCACGATCTGCAGCCTCCTCCACCACCATCACCATCACTACCACCACCACCATTGTAGTCTTTGCCATGACACATGTCCTCACAAAACAGCCCCCCCCCATCGAGGTGTGGTGCTCACTGATGAAATTAGACACCCCTGCATCAGAGCTCTGACTGTTTGAGACACAGAAACACACCACTGGGACCCCCCTTCTTTTCAAATAAAAGCCTTAACAAGACTGATCTGGAGTTTCTAGACTTCACCAACTCTAAGGAAAGTTCTCAACCCATAGTTGGAAGGCTTTTCCTGACCTAAAGGCAGGATGTGTAACAGCTAGGATCATCTGGCAGAGGATGTAGAGCCCAAGACAAATCATTATAGGACTCCCTAACATTTATATTGAAGCCAAATCTTGGCATGATGACCTTTAAGAGTAACTGCAAAGAGAAACCTGATAAATACGTTTAAAGTGGGAAGAGACAGGTCTATTTCATTAGAGTCCTTAAAATATTATATCTGGGCCAGGCTCGGTGGCTCAGCCTGTAATACCAACGCTTTGGGAGGCCGAGGTGAGTGGATTGCCTGAGTCTGCGGGTTCGAGACTCGCCTGGGCAACTTGGTGAGACCTCATCTCTACAATAAATCAAAAATTAGCTGGACGTGGTAGTGTGCACCTGTAGTTCCAGCTACTTGGAAGGCTGAGGTGGAAGGATCGCTGGAGCCCAGCAGGTCGAGGCTGCAGTGGCCGGGAGTGGCCACTGCACTCCAGTCTGGGTGACAGAGAGAGACTCCAACTCAAAATATATATATATATACATATTACATCTGTAGCTC
>CAUYQG010140482.1:0-74503 GCA_963574415.1 Tarsius wallacei
AAAAAATCAGCCGGGCGTGGTAGCGCGTGCCTGTAGTTCCAGCTACTTGGAAGGCTGAGGCGGAAGGATCGCCGGAGCCCAGCGGGTCGAGGCTGTGGTGGCCGGGAGCGGCCACTGCACTCCAGTCTGGGAGACAGAGTGAGACTCCAACTCAAAAAACAAAACAAAACAAAAAAAACAAAAAAAAACACAAGGAGATTACTGACAAGCAAAACCTGAACATCATACGTTTTGTTCCCTTGGTTCTTAGATAACAACCTTTAAAGAAATATTACAGTTAATAAAATTCACCTGAAACTTCCAGTACTCCTGAGTTTGGATGATGGCATAAGAACATGGTGTTTATAAAAATAAATAAAAATAGTTTAATGGATAAGAGAATACTGGAAAGAAAAGTCATACATATAACAGGCATACATAAATCTTTTCTTCTCCCATTAAAAACCTCACTTACTAAGTACAAATAAGCATATTTTTAAATGCCCACACAAGAGTACTGGATAGCAAAACACTATTATTTAAACTTTGATTTTATCCTCCAATCTGGAGTTGTCCAAGTCACAAGAATATTGCTTGGTAGCCAAAGATGACAACTCTGAAAATGAGGCTTTCTAGCCTCTGTTTTAAACAAACATCTTTGATACCTAATTGTCTTCCTTGTCCAGAAGAATAGCCATCTAGTTTAAATAATCAATAAAGCAAGAGCAAAATCTGACCAGCGGCCACCGTGTGCAGATTATCTACTGACTACACTGGCTACATGCAAATTTTCTCATGTTTTGCACAGGTTCCCCTTTAATGGAATAAGCCTGTTGCTAAACAATCTAAATCTGGGGCTAAGAAGCAGTACTCCCTGAAGTGGTCACAAGTGAACAGTGGTGACAGTGTGTGACCACATCCTGCTTAGAGTTAAGTATATTAACCGCTGGTTTTCATTTCAGAATTATCTGGTGGCTGTCTATCAGATGGCTGCCCCTCTACCTGGCTTCTCCCTCGACAGTTCTAACAATGTGTCCTCAGCTCTTCAAGACAGGTTGGAGGAAAAGTCTCTGCAACTTGCAGACAAATCCCAAAGACAGTCAGAAGAGTTCTAAATTTGAAATAAATCTAAATACCTGTTCCTGTCTCTCAGACTTCATATCCTTCCATACAAATATATCGGAGCAGCCCTACATTTATTTATTTATTTATTTTTGAGGTGGGATCTCACTCTGTCGCCCAGGTTGGGGTGCAGTGGCACACTCACGGTCACCCCAGCATCGACCTGCTAGGCTCTGGTGATCCTTCCGCCCTCAGCCTTCCAAGTAGCCAGAACTATAGGCACACGCTACCACACCCGGCTAATTTTTTTTATTTTATTGTAGAGATGAGGTCTCACACTAAGTTGCCCAGGCTGGTCTTGAACCCATGGGCTCAGGCAATCCGCTCACCTTGGCCACCTAAAGTGCTGGGATTACAGGCTTGAGCCACTGCGCCCAGCTATTCAAATTTTTAACCAAGTAAATGCTACTATATTTGAAACAGAGTTAGTTCCAGAATTTAAGAAACCTTAAGTTACTTGTTTTGATAGCTCTCAATACCTTATCTCCTCACTGCTGCAGGCTATTATCTATTCCAATGTCACTTCTTTGATCTAAGCCACATCTTATACTGAAATGCCATCTTCCACTTTATTCTCTAGTGGAGTCCCTCTGTTCTCACTCAATTGCAGGCCTACTCTTCCCCCGGACTCCTCCACAACCTGAAGGCAAGTCCCTGTTTCTTTCAGCCTACCCATCTGCTGGCACAGACACTTACAGTCCAGCTAGAGGTGGACATCAGTTTCCTGTTAACCACCCATTTCAATGGCCTATCACCAATTATCCCAGATCATCCACCTGTCCTCAGAGCGAACACCTGCTGTCTGTGGCTGTCTCTCCCTGGTTGACATGCACCACCGCTCCACCCCTCTGGCCAACTGCCATTTTAAATACCAGTCTTCTGACTTGGCCCAAGTTTTTACCTCCCAGGTCACTCTGACCCCAAGTCATACCCAGCAATGGAACCAAGTGAGGCCCAGGGTTTGTCAATAAAGTTACAGAGACAACAAATAGAAGGCAAGCCAGCAGACATCTCCACTGCCAGTGGGCCCTTGTGGTACAAGAAGAGCGGCCCTCATAACACCTCCACTGCAAGAGTCCTTATGAAGGCAAAAGGAAGACAGTTTGGAAGGCTCTGGTGTTTCCTTATAGCTATGCTGGCCTCTAAATTTCTATAATAAAGTAAAATCAATTTAATTCATTTACATATTTGATCAGCTTTAAATTGAGTTCTGGTCTGCTTCACTGAACAGAAAAACAGTTCAAATCTAAATATTATTTTTTTCCCAGAAGCCCTGTAGCAGCTCCAGACTCGGCACATCTGGCGTGCAGTGATCACCTGCTCAGAGTGACTCTTTCTCACTAGCGTTTTGGGTCAGGACTAGGCTGACGGTGACGTCTCAGTGTCAGTCTCTGGTGTGTCTCATATACCCAGGATATGAATGAAGTGACTACATTCATTTTCTACTTAAACTCGACTTCTAAATCTTTATTCTCTGGCAAGCCTGGAATGTTTTCCTCTCTCTACCTGCTACTCCACCTAAGCTACACTATACATATGGAGAGCTCACTGCAAGGAATTTAAAATCTCAATGATTTTCTTACTTTTGAAATAACAGTACTTATTATTATATATCCACACACATATTCATATGTATTTGGATGTACAAATACAGATTTATTCAGAATCAGGAGTATCCTGATGCTTTTGAGCTACTACAATTCCATGTCTGAATGGATAAAGATAAATTCTAAATAAATTTCATAATGATAACAAAAAAGTAAACCCCTTTCAGGCTTTGATTTTTAGTGGAAAGTTACTGTGGCAGAATAAAAAGTGGGAAGGGAGGAGCAGAGGTGGAAGAAGAGGAGAGAGGGGAGAAGAAGAAAAGGCATGGAGAGGGGGCAGAGTAACTACTTTACTGAAGATGATAATGGTGGTAAAATATTCCTAACAACAGCAGCAAACGCACAGACCCCTAGTCTAAATGCTTTACATATATTAATCCAGTTATCCCTCAACACAACCACATGAGGTAAACAGCATTATTACTCTCATTTTACAGATCAGACAGCTAAGTCACAGAGGTTAAGTGACCTCTCAAGGTCAAGCAACTAATAAACCAATGAGCAGATCTGACTACCCAATCCTTGAGGTCCTGAGATAACATCATGACATGGAAATGTCCTATTTGTTTTTAAAAAATTACTTCAAATAACTGAGGGAAAATTCAGCTTTGTTCCTGGAATGAAAACTAAAGAAAATAGCACATTAATATACACCAGATTTGGAAGAATTTAATGAAAATAACTGACAGACACTCCGGCTTGAGGCTGCTTCTCCAAACGTATATTCCGGACCATGCCAACAGTCACAGCCTGTCTCCCCACAGAGCCCAAGTAGGGAAGGCATCCTTGGTGACAAAGAAAGCCAGACCTTCATGCACACAGGTGGAGCGCATGTGTGGCCGCTTCAATGAGGCTGTCATCACTACTCACACTCTCTCTACTCTCTCGCCCAACACATTAGAAAGCATTAAAAAAAAGTTCACTAGTTTGCTATTTCAAAATGTGAACTTACTAAAATCAGTGAAGATTTTTTTCTCACCTAAACTGGGCCTTGATATTGCTAGGGCTTGCAGATCTGGTTTGTATTTCCTTCTCTTGCTTTTCTCTCAGGATTCTTTCAGCAAGCAAGAAGTAAGTGGCTGTGATGTGGTTATACCTGTTGGTTTCCAGGGCTCTGAAGAAAACAAGGTGAGAGCAAACATAAGTCACATAGTAGGCTTGTTTTTTACAAGAAAAAAAATTGATTTTTAAAAAGTACAAGTAAGTAAAATTCAGTGATTGGGAATCTTTAAAATTATGCAACCAAAAACAAAACAAAACAAAACAAAACAAAACTAGTAGCTATGTCACTCTTGGTAACCAGTAATTATTTAGGAAACAACTGCATAAAACAATGTTTGTATCAGTGAGAAAAATCTAAAATGCGAACAACTGAACTAGATGTGAGTCTTAGACGCGTAAGAAAAGGTAATTAAGCTTTAAGAGTGTACACATGATATGAAAATGTCATTTGTGTGCACAGTGTTTACATTTGTTAAACTGGCAGCCTCCATTTACAAAGTAATGCTCGCTGCATGCCTAGTGTGCTGGGCACTGTGCTGGCTAGGTGCTGGAGGCATAATGCCCACAAGGCCCATGGCCCTGCCTGCTTTCTTACAGTAGGCCTATCACAGGATGTACCAGGAGAGTGCTTCGGGGGATCCCACAAGGCTCAGAAATATGTAGCTACAGTTTTCAGAAACTTTATGTAGGTAATTTAGGAGTAGAATTGCTTCTTAAAGTGGTTTTTCATAGCTGAGTACCAGATAAAGCCGTTGGCTTGGGTTTAGGAAATATATTGTAAGACAAACGTGCATTTAAACTCAACAATCACCTGCAAAATGAGTAGCTTCTCATAATGTGAGCAGCAGGCAAAAAGTGAGACTAGCCAAGGTTCAGCAAGATTGGGCCTCCCAGCTCCTGTTACACCTGGGAAACTAGCAAATGGGCAAACTGGAGTCACCTAAACTATTTAAATTGCACTCCCCTTTGACTTATAATCGAATTTATATTAACCTAATAGTTCTATATGATGACACCACATGCATATATTTATTTAAGCTAAAAACATCAGACCAACTCAGGGAGATAAAAAATACCCTTTTATCCACTCAAAAAAGAAAAATCATTTTCTATACATTCCTAAAGTGAGTGTCTGTGGCAGAAATAGCAAGTGTCTTATTCTTTTCTGCAGGTTTAGGTCATTTAAGCAGCTGTGGGTCAATCTTGTGAAGACTCACTATGGACCTGGAAACTTGTAGAAATTTGTGTTAATACCAAATTAATAACCTGAGTTTATTTTTATAAATCTTTCTTTCCAGTGTACTGGAAAACACCCTGAAGACATATGCCCTTACATAGACATCACCCTTATCAGAGACTAGATTCTCCCACTGGGTGAGTGTGACAGTGAGACACAGGGCAGGAGTCTGAAGTTCCAGCCCACAGCCTCCTCTTCCCCCCAAGTCAGATCCCAGAATGGTCTTCCTGACGTATATCCTTTTTTTGCCTCCTGAAGTATACTGTCTTCTCAACATACCCAACTGTTTCATTCAATATATTAAGTAACTTTTGACTTTTCGTTTATGGGACTATTCCCTATTTTTATAGTCAGGATCTCTTAAAGAAATTAATCATTATTAGAAGAAAGCAACTGCATCTTTACTCTGTATTACTTTTGATTCTGAACTGCTTGGGATTAAAAACCAGCTTTGGTCTTAAAGGATTTAATTCACAACTTGCACAGCTTGCAGGCTGGCTCCAGGTTGCCACAGCAGAGCTCTGAACGGTCAGATAGTAAATATTTTAGGCTTTATGGGCCTGTGGTCTCTCCCAAAACTACCCCACCACTGTAGCGCAATGTTACCTCTGACAATATATAAACGAATAGGCATGGCTGTGGTCCAATAAAACTTTACGTATAAAAATGTATGATGGCCCCCATTTGCCAACTCCTGATTTAAAGGACTCTAAGCATGTGGTGCTGCCCTGTTCTCCCTGCTCACTGTGGGGACCAGGAGACACAGAAGGAAGAGGATAATGCTGCAATGTATATATTGAGATATGAAACAAGCTGTTCCAATCCACTACTATAGAACGGGATAAAGGCCACAGCACTCACTGATACTACCCAGCCAAGGCTTATTTATTCTCTAGTACAAAATCCCCCCCAAAAAAGAGAGGAAGGAAAGAAAAAAAAACTTGCATCAGGCATTGGGCCAAGAACTCTAGAGATAAACGATATATTCTTGCCAACTGGGAACTCTATCCATTACACAGAGTCCAAAGCTCTGATGAGTAAAGAGATTCCAATAATCCTAAACCCGTGGCCCTCTGTACTGATGAGCATTGACGTACTCTACAATGGCGTCTCGATCTGCTATGTCCCCAAGCACCATGCGCTGAATGATGCTGTTATGCTCCTCTTCCGAGAGATTTTTGTATGACACAAGGGGAATGTTATACTTTGTGGCTGGTGAAGGGTCCACTCCCTGAAGCCAAGGATGGTTTTCAATCTCTTCTAAAGAGGCTCTTCTTTTGGGATCTCTCTGTAGCATCCGTGTTATCAGGCTGGAAAGGAAGGTAAGTCCATTGTTAAACTGCTTACAAGGATTACTAATGGTGAATCATTTTATTTATTTATTTATATTATTATAATTATTAGCAGCAGCAGTAGTAGTAGTAGCAGCAGTAGTAGTAGTAGTAGTAGTAGTAGTAGAAGTTGTAGTAGTAGCCCAGGCTGGTCTCGAACTCCTGGGCTCAAGCAATCCTCTTGCCTTGGCTTCCCAACATGCTGGGATCACACATGTGATCCACTGAGGCCGGTCAGATCATTTTATTTTATTCTAAGTTAGGGTCTCACTCTGTCACTCAGGCTGGAGTGCAGTGGCACAATCACTGCTCACCACAGCTTCAACCTCCTGGGCTCAGGGATCTACCTCAGCCTCCCGAGTAGCCAGGACTACCAGTGTGTACCACCACACCTGGCTAATTTTTAATTTTTTGTAGAGACAAGGTCTCCCTATGCTACCCAGGATGGTCTTGAGCTCCTGGGCTCAAGCAGCCCTCCAGCCTTGGCTTCCCAAGGTTCTGAGATTACAGGCATAAGCCACTGCATTCGGTTTGATCATTTTATTAATAAAAATTATTTCTTACAACTATACCATCAATTAAATTAGGTTAAATGTAGAGGGCAGATAAGAATAATAAAAATGTAGTGCTATTATATTCATAAAATTTTAAATCACAGCCTCCAGATATACTGATAAGCCAAACACACAAATAAGAGTTCCCCATCATATAGAATAAACTCTAGGTATCAACATCTGTTCTTGAATTAACTGGTAATTTAGTGGTATACTGGAACCAGATACAATGATCAGCAATGACATATAGAATAGAGTATTCATGCCAACTTCTGTTTCGAGAAGAAGGAATGACCCTCCTGATGAAAACAACTAAAATGTCATGTAACATACTTTTAGAAAAATATTTAAATGCACCATGCTGGCAAAATAAATAAAATACTTAGTAACTAAAAATGGAGTAAAAGTAGGACTCTTAGAAAGCAAATGACAGCCGGGCTCGGTGGCTCAACCTGTAATCCCAGTGCTTTGGGAGGCCAAGGTGAGTGGACTGCCTGAGCCCGCAGGTTCGAAACCCGCCTGGGCCACTTGGCGAGACGTCATCTCTACAATAAATCAAAAATTAGCCGGGCATGGTAGCGCATGCCTGTAGGTCCAGCTACTTGGAAGGCTGAGGTGGAAGGATAGCCAGAGTCCAGTAGGTCGAGGCTGCGGTGGCCAGGAGCGTGCCACTGCACTCCAGTCTGGGGAACGGAGTGAGACTCCAACACACACACAAAAAAAGAAAGCAAATGACAAAGCTGGCTTTTTGGTCTGCCTGTTTTTACTTCAGTTTTGCAGGCTACATTGAGTGCAAAACATTTTATATTTTATAACATATAAAATGTGTAGGGCCTAATTAAGGTGGACAGTACAACCAGCACTCTTGCAAAGGGCAGAGACCCCAGCTTCAGTGTGAGGGTAAATGAAAAATGAGAAATAAACTCACTGCTCTGAAGGGGTCAGGAAGGAAACTTGACTGCCTTAACACTGGCTATGGATACAGGATAGGAGAATTCGATCTAAAAACTTCTAACTACAGGTTGGTCCTCACACAAGTCTGTGGTCCAAATTAATATCTGTGTGGCACACATAGAGCAGTTAAAGTGGTTTCGGCTGGAAGTAATCCTGAACAGCTAATAGAGAAGTAAACATACAAATCTCTTCTGTAGGAATGTAACTTATAACCAGCCTCAACGAATTCCCTAAATAATATTATGAAGAGTATTACAGTAAAAAAAAAAAAATACAGAGGAAACAAGGTGCACAAAATGTAATAGGGTTAAATCTGTTTAAGATATGAAGAAAAAGCTTAAAAATAATATAACCAGGGAACAAAAGACCATACTATATATAAAGCTATTTTTTATATATCATATATAAAATTTTACTATGCAGCCTTGGGAAAAAAATTAATAGGACCTCTAAAAGTAAAAAATAGTCACTGTAAATAAAAAAAAAAAAATGGACGAAGGTTAAAAATTAGACACAACAAGAATTACTAAACTGAAAGATAAGGACATAATTCTATCAGTAGACTGAGATAGGAAATACAAAAGAGACAAGGAAGATGAAGCAAAAATAGCTAATATATATCTAATCAGAGTTCCAGATGGAGAATGAGAAAATGGGGAAGAAATTGAATTTGAGAAGGCAATGGTTGAGAATTTTTTGAATTCATCAAAGGACACAAACCCTGAACCAAGAAACCTAACATCTTAAGCACAATAAATAGAAGACCTTAAAGCAGCAGGAAAGAAAAGACAAAATGTCTGCAGAGACAACAATAAGATGGACAGCTGACTTCTCAACAGCAACAACAGATCCCAGAAAATGTTGGAATAATATCTTCCATGAGCTGAGAGTGTCTTTTAGAAGTATACACAACATAAAGACATTTCTAAATGAAAACCAAGAAAGTCTGTCACCAAGAGATGCTTGTCAAAAGAAATTCTAAAGTATTTAATTTTGGCAAAAGAATGTGATCCCAAGTGGAGGGGTAAACAAAGTTTCTGTCAAACATCTAAGTAATTATTATACAATTTTTAACTGCACAAAATGACAACTGCACAGAATTAGATAGCACAGATATGATTTAACCTGTGGTATTTGAAATAAATTACTACAATACTGGATGGTAGTTAAAATGTTCTAAAGATTTTGTGTTGTTTAAAAAGAGAAGATAAGGATTAACTATGGATTTTGTTCAAATAAGTATGCAAACATGAATGTGTTACAATAGGTAGGAAAATCACTAAAAGACTACAGCATCCCACCTAGCTGAGGGAGAAGAAAAGTCATGTGAGGGGAAAAAAGAAAAACCTCCAACAACTCTAGAAAAAAGGGACAAAAAGAAAAAAAATGGAAAAAATAGGACAAACATAAAGCATATACAAAAAGGCATAAATACATCTATATCTATCTATTGTAATCACAATAAATATAAATGTAATAAGTTCCCCATTTAAAAGAAAAAAGTAATCAGATAGAATTAAAGAAAAACTCAGCTTCAGGCTGTTAAAGAGTACTTAAAACCAGAACAATGAAAGACTTAAAAATAAAAGAATAGAACATATAGCATACAAATGGTAACCAAAAGAAGGCTGATGTGGCTAACTAAAATTAGATAACACAGATTGACTTTAAGGCAAAAAAAAGCATTATTAGAGATAAAGAGGGCACATTACCTCTTTGATACAAATGAACACAAAGTTTCATTCAATTCATCAGCAAGATACAATCGTTTTTAACTTGTTTGCACCTAATAATATTAAACCAAAATACTCAAAGAAAAAACTGACAGATCTACAAGAATAAAGTATCCACCATCATAAAGAAGTAAATAAAGTATCCATCATAAAGAAGAATATCTCAGTGATTAACAGATCAAGTAATGAAAAAAACTAAAAGAATTTAAATAATTTTTTTTTTTTTTTTTTTTTGAGTTGGAGTCTCATTCTGTCACCCAGAGTGGAGTGCAGTAGCCGCTCCTGGTCACTGCAGCCTCGACCTCCTGGGCTCCGGCGATCCTTCCGCTCAGCCTTCCAAGTAGCTGGAACTACAGGCGCGTGCTACCACGCCTGGCTAATTTTTTGATTTATTGTAGAGATGAGGTCTCGCCAAGTTGCCCAGGTGGGTCTCGAACCCACAGGCTCAGGCAATCCACTCACCTCAGCCTCCCAAAGTGCGGGATTACAGGCTGAGCCACCGAGCCCGGCTTAATTTAAATAATTTTGAACAACATAATTAATAAGCTGAATCTTAAGGCTATATATAGAACTCTGATTCTAACAATTGGAAAATATACATTCTTTTCCAGAACAAAAAGACCATTTATAAAAAGTGGCCTCAAGCTACGCCAATTTGAGGAAGAAAAAAAAAAGTACCATATAGACTATATTCTCGGACCACAATGCAATTAAGTTAGAAATCAATAACAAAAAGCTAACTGGAAAAGTGTCATTCACTTGGAAATGCAAAACACTCCTGTAAACAATTCTTACATCAAATAAATCAACGGAAACTAGAAAATACTTATTAGAACTGAATAACAAAAGAACTATAAATCAAAATTAGTGGAATACAGTTAAAATGGTACTAAAAGGTAATTTTTAGCCTTAAATATTACAAGAGAAAAGGAAAATTTGTGAGCCAAGTACCCAACAAAGGCAAGAAAAAGAATAGAGTTAGCCCATGGATGTAGGTGGACGGAAATACTACAGACACATAAAAAAGAAAATTAATAAACCATAAAACAAAAAAATTGCTAATTAATAAAAGCAAAAGGTAGTGTTTTGAAAAAGATTAATACAATCAACAAATCTCTGGCAAGACTGATCAAGACAAAAATAAGGGCATAAACTGTCAATATTGGAATGAAAAAGGGCAATATCCCCACAGACCTTATAGACTTAAAAATGCAATCAAAGGATATTATAAATATTTAAGGCCAATACATTTGAAAAGTTAGATAAAATGAACAAATTCCTTTAAAAACACAGTTTTGCAAAACTGACACAGGAAAAAGTAAAAAACTAAATGGTCCTATAATTATTAAAAAATAATCCCTTAGGAGAGAGTCACAGAGCTTCTAAGATATATTAGAAACTGTTCTGTTTCTTAAGCTGGATAATAGGTACACAGGCATGCATTTATTACGTATATATTTTATATATTTTTTAATGATATATGTCAGTATAAAAGTAAGTTGATTTGTTTTAGTTTTTTCAGTAGTAGCTACGGAGATACTCCAAGAATTGCAAACATTCAACAGGCATATAATGTATGCCCACAGACAGCAGCCCTGCTTCCTGGGATAGAGAATAGTAATTGTAAGGTCAAAAAAATCACCATGATCATCAATATTCATAGAGTGTTTCCTATATGCTAAGGACTGAGCTAAAAGCTTTCCATATATTGATTCATTTAATTTTAACAATAGTCACCTTACAAAGTTGTTTCTACCACTCTCACATCATTAGTAAATGAATAAGTCAGTTATTTGAATTCAGAGAGTTTGAATATTTAAGTTCTTAACTACCTACCTAAGATAGGGCTTCATTTGAAGAAAAAACTTCCACAAGCTATCAGATTTCCTTCTTATTAACCAATAGGAAAAACTCAAAACTTTGTTACTACAGCAAACTCTCTTAAGTAGTGGATATAATCTCAGCTGAGCTCACTAAAAAATGTCACTCATGTCACTGAAATACTGAACTTCCAACTGTTCTGTTTCATTACCGTATTTCTCACTAAATACATCATAGTACTACATAACATTCTAAATTCCAAATAATCAAAAGAATAAATAAATTTCAAATAATCAGCTTGAGTATACTTTTCATTGCTGGCTTCTCACAGTCACATAAACCAAAACAAGAATTCTTTAGTCAGTTGGTTCACCTGGTGGGAGGGGTGTGTGAATAAAATAATGAGACAAGCTATGCAGATCCTAAAATGGTGTGTTGCTGCTCATCTATTCAGGGAAGAAAATGCCCAAACTCTCCTCTGGAAAGTGTAACAATTCCAGGTGGTCTTGCTTTTTGCTGGTTCAGAGAAAGGTAGCTCCCATGGTAATGTCTTCATTTCAAGTGAATTAACTACCACTCCTGGAAGTATGTAATAGATTTCTTGATAACAGACATATTTAAGAAATAAATTAATATATTTCGTACTCTAACATTAAATTTCAAACCATATTCTGGGGCTAAACCTCTCCCCAAACACTCTTAACAAAAGTACAAATATTAAACTCAAAAATTTCAATGAACCCAGACGCTTGGATGTTGAAGTCACCTCAAATTTTCTTGACATATTAATGGGATTAATTAAAATTCCTGGTTTTTATATCAGTTCTTAAGGTTTCCGCATGTATTTTTTACTTACTCTTTGCACTCTTTAGACACATGGGATGGTACTGTATATTTGCAATCCATGATCATTGTCAATGTTTCACTGTCATTGGCCTCTTGAAAGGGTGGTTGCCCACACACCAACATGTAAAGGATCACTCCCAGACTCCATATATCTACAAATCAAAGACATAGTTTTAAATATTAGACTAGTTAGAAAGCCAAACACATTAAAAAGCGTAAAAGTAGGTTCACAATATTATTTTATTTTGAGCAAAATTATTTACATCTCAAAGTAAAAAAAATCCAGGGAGGAAAACTTAAGCCCAAGCCCCAATAAGGCAGGGAAGAGTCACTTAAGGCCCAATAAGTGCTAGTACATAGTGAATGGTCAAGAAATGTTTGATGAAGAGATACATTAATTCCTTTGTTAATGGCAAGACTATCGACTGGAAAGTACCGATCCAGGCACCTATGCCAATATACAGCATTCTACTGTTTTTCTCATTTCAAAATATACCAGAGATAAAACTAAGAAATTAATACTGAGAACTGAAAAGGATTTTTTGCCTAGGTTTACAATTATCTCAAGTTGTTCTTTACCTCAATGCAGAAGAGGTAACCAAGTTATATAGCATATAGTCATTTTATACATAAAAAAATCAAAGCTCAGAGAGGGAACAAAAATGGACATCAATGAAAAGAAGAGACAGTTATGTATCACTTCAGAGTATGAAACTAGGACTGATGGTACAAGTAACCAGGAGGTACACTTCAGCTTAAGGACAGGAGGAACTACTCAATGAAGCCATCAAAACACTGGAAAAGGTAGTAAGGTACCCATCACTAAAAGTATTATAGCAAAAACTGAGCAAACATCTGTCTAATATTCTGCATAAGGCACTCCTGCACCAATTGTAAGGCTGGATTAGCAGATATCTGAGGATCTCCCAACTCTAGCATTAGACCAACTTCCACAACAACAAACAAACTTCCTACCTCTTATCATTAATAAACCTATCAATCAGATTTTTAAAGTGATGGTTTCTTGGATTAAAAACAATTTTTTAAAGATAAACAGGATTTAGGAAGGATCACAAATCATTCATTTATTCCAGAAACTAAAGCTTAGACATGATAATATAAACATTCATATAACAATAATTCAATTTGAGAAGCATTCTAGACCACAAAAGGCTTAAAAGACAATGGAGGGGCAGGCCACACCGCCTTTGTTACCACACCTGTTAACACTCAACTGCTGTTTCCATTTAAACTTTAAACACCCCAAAAAATGTAGGTTCTATGTTATTTTCCAAGATAATTTTTTTTTTTAAGTTGGACTCTCACTCTGTCGCCCAGACTGGAGTGCAGTGGCGGCTCCCAGCCACCACAGCCTCGACCTGCTGGGCTCCAGTGATCCTTCCGCCTCAGCCTTCCGAGTAGCTGGAACTACAGGCACGCGCTACCAAGCCCGGTTGATTTTTTTTTGTTTATTGTAGAGATGAGGTCTCGCCAAGTTGCCCAGGCGGGTCTCCAAACCACGGGCTCAGGCAATCCACTCACCTCAGCCTCCCAAAGCGCGGGATTACAGGCTGAGCCACGGCTTTTCCAAGATAATTAAAACTTAATAAAGTATCTTTTCCCTGGTTCAAACTAAACAAAGATATCAACAAAGATAGAAACCCAAAAGTTGCACACAATGTGATTTTTTAAAATGTATAATAAATATTATTAAGGATGTTCCAATGGAACTAAATGAAACAGGTGAAAAAAATCTACTAAATAAAATGTTTATATAAGTCAGGATAAAAGGAACCTAAGGATCGTCAGTCCAAACTCTTAGTTCTGCAATGTCCCAACGAGGTCTGCATGGCATTGCTTGCTAGAGCATGAGTTATCTGACCTACTGTCCAGGATACCAAGCTGGCTTGGGAGTCTACTCCACTCACTTCTATTTCATTTCTATGCCTTGACCTTGGAATCCAGAGAGCAATCCCAATTCAAAAATCAAACAGTCTTGGTAATGGAGACTATTTGCACCTATTCTTTAAATATCCAGTAAAAAGAATTTACAATTCCAATTATATAACCTTATTAAGATTTTTAAAGGAAATTTATATCGTTGATATTTAACTTAAGACCTCTTTGTACAACTTGAACCTGTTATTTTTGGTCACATGCCCCGAGCACCAAGCCTACACTGTAAACAAGTGGCAATTACAGTTATTCTCCCTTTACTGTATGTGTCCCTCACATTACAAAAACAGTTATGTTGTAAAAATTAACTGTAGAAGAAATCCCACCTTTCCACTGATATTTATTGTAAAAGGAGGGAAATTTACCAAGTTTTAAATTTATAATATATACTTGTCTATCTCCCCTCCAGCAAACAAAGGGGGAATTGAAAATGGCATACAATACCAATGCATAAACACAATCCAGATGGTTAAAATAAAAACCTTTTCTTCTATTGTTCAAATATTGAAAATGTTTAATGCTACTACTATAATTATATCTAACCACTAATGCATGTTTTTGAAATACAATAAATTTATATCTTTCCATATAAATCCTACAAACCAAATTTTATATAATGAGTTTAGTTACATCATTTCCTTTACCATTGCATACTATAACTGTGGATAGTTTTTTTTTTTTTTTTTTACTTCTTACCTATGCTAAACTGGAGATGGCATCTAACAGGGCAATTATACAAAGTTGAAGTTTTAAAAATATAATGAATATAAATATCAACTAATAATTACCCCCAATTCTTATCTGATTAAAGAAAACTTTTTAAAAAAATATTAATCTCACAAGCAACAAGAAGTCTGATTATTTAGAAATATGCTCTTCACAACCACTTGTCTAAGCAAATTAATACACACTACTTGTTATGACATGATACATGATTAGAAGAGTAAAAAAACAAAAACAAAACAGCAACATAAATATATAGTGTTTCAATAATTTCCAGTAAGGGCTCAAATAGTTTCTACACCTGGAAATGCTTAAAAGTTGAAAAACTTAGATATACGATTCCATGTCAAGTAGTTTGCTAAGCTAAATAACATAATTTGTTTGTTTGTTTATTTTGAGTTGGAGTTTCACTCCATCGTCCAGGCTGCAATGCAGTGGCACTCTCATGGCCACCCCTGCATTGACGTGCTGGGCTCTGGCAATCCCTCTGCCTCAGCCTTCCAAGTAGTCGGAACTACTGGTGTGCACTACCATGCCTGGCTAATTTTTTTTTTTAATTGTAGAGACGAGATCTTGCCAAGTTGCCCGGGCTGATCTCGAACCCGCGGGCTCAGGTAATCCACTTGCCTTGGCCTCCCAAAGTGCTGGGATTACAGGCTGAGCCACCGAGACTGGCCAATAGCAAAATTTAAAGCATTTAAGCTAGAAAAGAACAGTAGGGTAACAAAGTTTTAAAAAGCACTAATGACAGTGTCACTGAGACAATATGATTATTCAAGGGGCCACTAGTTCCCTATATTTATTTTCCAGACTTATTTCTCTTCATACTTTATTTTTTGTTTTTTAATCATTTTACCTTTTCATCCCAAGGGCCCGAGGAAAGAAATAAAAACAGGCCACTAAACAAACACAGAATGGAATAAATCTAACCAAATTATTTAAAACTATGTTTCCCATCATTAAAATGGGAATACTAACAGTAATACTTCCTGTAAAGTTGCTGTGGGCATTAAAAGGATTAAAATAGAATCCATGCTAAGAGAGAGAAAACATTCAAAGGTGGCTGCTGCTGCCCTATACTCTAATTCTTCTGAACCAGCCCTTGTGCTAGGCAAGGCAGACACAGAGATGAATGAGTGCTGCCCTTACAAGGCTCCTAACCACTTAAGGATGCCCCAGTGGAAATTAGTGAAACTGATGTGGGAAACAGAAAGCACGCAAGTTCAAGGAGGCACAAAACCAACACGGAGAAGAAAACTAACTGAGGTGAAAGGGAGAGAAACAGGGAAAGCTTCTTAATAATTCAGGTTCAAAAGGTGATGATTCAGGAACTTGGGGCCCCAGAACTAGACATCTGGTATTATATAACTGAGAACAGCATAAAGAAGGATTATTATATTCCCCACAAATGGGGGAAGGAGGTGGTATCTGTCTTAATAAACACTCATTTTAGGCCAGGCACAGTGGTGGGTGCCTGTAGTCTCAGCTACTCTGGAGACTGAGGAAAGGACTGCTTAAGCCCAGGAGTTCGAGGCCACAGTGCACTATGGCCACATCTGCAAATAGCCACTGCACTCCAGCCTGGACAACATAGCCATACCTTGTCTCTAGAAAACAAAAACAAAAACAAACAAAAGGAAAGAAAGAAGGGGGGGGAACCCCAAGCATTCATTTTAGTGAATATTTTAAATTATCTTTTTCCATTAAAAAAAAAAAACTTGCTAATAAAAACTACATACTCCCAAGGTATAGATCACAGTTTTAGCTTGAGATCCTAAGGCTGCAGGGGACCCATCAAAACTATAAATGGGGGGTGGAATGCTATTTTTTAAAAATGTAATGAAATTATCTACTCATATTAAACATTAACAACAAATATCACCATCTGAATAATCAAATTTAAAGCTGATACTATCAGAAGCATACATTTTTATTTCTGACCCAGTTATAGACCCTTGGTTCATAAAAATTGAAAACAAATTATTTAATACATATAACTGGTTTGGTTAAAAACAAAAACAGGCTGGGTGTGGCGGCTCAAGCCTGTAATCCCAGCATTTTGGAAGGCTGAGGTGAGAGGATTGCCTGAGCCCAGAGGTTCGAGATCAATCTGGGCAACTTCGCGAGACCTTGTCTCTACAATAAATGAAAAAACTAGCCGGGCGTGGTAGCGCATACCTGTAGCTCTGGCTACTAGGAAGGCTGAGGCAGAAGGATTGCCTGAGCCCAGCTGGTTGATGCTGGGGTAGCCTTGAGTGTGGCACTGCACTCCAGCCTGGGCGACGGAGTGAGACTCCAACTCAAAAAAAGCCCAAAAACCTTCCAACTCATTGAACTATCGGAAGGAGTAGCGAGATAATGACATCTTTGAGAGTACAAAGGGTGGGAGTTACTAGTTCCTCTTACTGGTGGCTCTCAAGCCAGCCGGAAATAAGATCACAAAAATGAGCACTAATATCTGCTAACACTCAGTAGGTCTATTTATCATAATACACTTGAATTATGATATTTCTAGAGTTTATACTACAAAGTTTATTTTTAGGTAGGCTAACAAATGATGAAAATAAAAGCAAAATAGAATAAAAGAATATGCCAGTCACTCATTTGAGGAAAAGCAAATAAATGCCAAGGCTGGGGGGAGATATGACTACTGAGTTTTTTAACAAATCATTTCTAAAGTGAATTATCTATACAGAAACAGAGAGAAAGGCAATTAGAAAGTAATAAAAATGGAAAAACCAGAAGAATAAACCTTTATTTTTTCCTTCAGCTTTCTTTTATCAGTATAGCCCTAAGTCATAAACAAAGCAAAAGAACTAGAATGTTCTAAACCACTACAGATGAAGGAGGGGCACCTTTTACAACACTACTTACAGCTGCCAGGATTTATGCAATCACTTTTCAGTTCCAACTGTAGTTGCCAGCAACTGACATATAACCCAATATTAATGTAGAAAGCAATGCTTTCTCAGAATAGAGAGTACTGTTTTAGAAGTATGTAGGTCCCAGGAGCTCTATTATAAAACTTGGACCTTTGTTTCTTGTACAATACTCAGAAATCTAATTGCCCAGGTTCAAAACCAAACTGATTTCCTATTTACACAGTAGGAAGTGCTTCTCTGCATTCAAAATTACCTACAGTTTTAGATACTAAAGATTCTTTCTTGCTCCAAACAAGATCAGTGATTAGTTTTAAGGACTATGACTAGAAAACATTCGGAAAGTTGAAAATTGTCAGGCCATTAGAACTTACAATAGAATGCAGAAACAGAATAGAAATGGAGAATTTAAACAAGTTTTTTAGACATGTTTTCTGAGAGTTCTATTATTTCTGGTTTTATCAATACTCTAGTTAGAGGCAGAGTTTTACTATTTAACAGGGAAACATTTCTTCCCTTAAAAAAAAAAAAAAGCAAGACAATGTCATCATCTGATATCTACTTTAAAACATTCCTTTCTAGGCCTGAATTCATCTAAATGCCCCCGGGGGACCTCAAAAATCAATCCTGCCCAAACTAAGTTTATCAACTTCTCCCCAAATGTATTTGTCTCCAGCTATGCTCTAACCTGCTAGACACCTCCACACTCAGTCACTGTAAATTTAGAAGATATCCTAGACTCACCACTCTGAGGATCCTCTGACTTCCTGGTCAAGGAGACACTGCCAATTCTATCATGAACTTAAAATCCTCCAATGCCCCCACTGCTAACCCTCATCTTTCCTGAGATCTCTCCACATTGTCCTCCAACCTGAAGACCCGGGCCACCAGATAATTCTGGCATCATCACAATAGACTGTGATTACAGATTTTCTTTTATTTCCCTTCATTACTAGGAGCTCCTTGAATGCGGAATACGTCCTCTGCACCTAGCTAGTGCCTGCTCAACAGAAGTTGGCTGACTCCAGATAAACCTGAAACTGAGGAGAAAACCATTCTGCAAATATTGTTCTAGTGAGGGCCCCCAAAAGGCAAGAGTAGGCAAGAGCAGTGGCTATTCTTGATCCCTCAAAAACAAACAAACGAAAAAACGCTAAGAGGAAAAGGAGACCAAAAAGTGCTTGAAGCAGACCATGAAGGGTAATCAGTGAAGACAAGCTGTAGTTTGTTTTAGTCAACTGTTTAAGGCCTTGTGCAAACTTGCTTTTTCAAGTGAAGGAAAACAGAAAATGTTCAAGAAGTCAAAGGTTATCAATCACACATTGTGGGACTATACACATTCAAATAAATCCAAACCAGACAAGCAGCACACAACCTTCCAACTCAGCATTCCTTCATAAATCACTTTACAAACCTGATATTGGTACCAGTGAGGAAGCAAACTTTACAAATGAAAAAGGAAAGATAAGACAGATTAAAACGTCACTGTTAGGTGATTTC
Source organism: Tarsius wallacei (assembly GCA_963574415.1). Taxonomy (NCBI): domain Eukaryota; kingdom Metazoa; phylum Chordata; class Mammalia; order Primates; family Tarsiidae; genus Tarsius; species Tarsius wallacei. The sequence continues at coordinate 19,245 of CAUYQG010140482.1, forward strand.
GTTGAGCATGGCTTAATGAAAATAACACGCTTGGGCTAAAGTTTCAGAGAGACCTGGGTTCAAATCCTATGATGGCTGTTTATCTGTGTAATCTTGGCCAAGTGATCCAGCTTCTCTGTATCTTAGTTCTCTCTTCTATAAAATGTGGACACCACTACTTATCTGGTAATTTTTGAGAGGGTATCTGGACAAACATGTATCACTGCAGAGCCTGCAGGGACCAACAATGAAAATAGCAGTTACCTCTAGGTACAGAAGTAGGACCAGTAGGGAAAACGGGGCTTTTTACTTTTCATTCAGTATTCATCTGTGTTATATGAATTACAAGAACATTCATATATTTTTTAAAAGTAATTAAAAATTATCTGTGCTTAACAAAATATTATGATGTGATATGCAGGCATTTTAGCTGAATAAGCAGAAATGTCTTTATACAATGTAAAGTAACCGAAAAGGGGCTATGCGCTGAGACAGTGATTCTCAACCTGTGATCTGGGTACACTTGGCTCTTTAAGGTTCCCTTAAGGGATTCAAAAACCAATTTCTCTATAGCACGAATAGCTATAATAAGATTTTAATTTTAATTTTTAGCATAAATAATTGCTTCAAGAGTTAGGAAAATTCAAATATTAAACTCGTTTATATTGCAGAAAAATCTGTAAAAGTTTTATAAAACGTAATGAAAGAAGAAACAGGCAAGGTTATAGAGTCCACAGAGTTTCTGAATAAAGCTCAGTGACTGGATAAACTTTTTCCCTAGTGGTGGTATTTCAATATTAGTGTCAAGGGAATGGATCTTGGTCTCATAAAACAAGGGAAAGGGTCAGGGCTGGTCTTATCACTCTCCAGTTCTATTCCCCTGCTTCAGGTCAGACCTAAGAGTTCTTAAGATGAAGGTGACACTCAAGCCAGAGCCACCACATACTCACCTACCATGGGTACATTTCTAGACAAAGTCAGTCTGGATGCTCTGGCTGCCTCAAAATTTCGACCCAGTCAGAACAACCCCTAAAGGTATTTCTAATTACCTCTGTGAAACAAGAATTAGCTATAGATTTATACTTTTCCAAAATTAGAACTTTTAAAGAATACTTTGTGAAAACTACCTCTATTTACAAGCTGAAGAGAAAAATCTCTAGCTTCTGTCCAATTCTATTATAATACCAGTCACAAAGTCTAAAATATACATTAGAAATATTTTTTTAAATGTGGAAACAAGGCCCATCGACATGGCAACGTGTAACACATTCCCCCACAAGGAGTTTCAATATGGATACTCATCAAAAGGGGGACCACTGATTTCACATTTCCCACGAGATTATGACAAAGGCAATGCAATTTTATAAATCTAACTTTTAACTAGAAAGTAGGAAATTTTAAATTTAGTGCCACGTCTAAAAATGTCCAATTCTATTTGTCTAATCAGTCAAATGCAACTGTATGGTTAGCATTTTATAAATTTGGAGTCTGCATTAATTCAATGTTTTAGTATAATAGCTAGTAGAGTACTTTTGTGTTTTCTTAAGTTGATTCTTAAAATATTGAGTCTTGTATAAGGCTGAGCTGTGCTAATGTAAGATGAATATACAAACCACTAAAGTATCAGTTAATAAAAACCACCTGTACATGGCAACTCTTGGCTAAGACATAAATGGGTTCTCTTTCAAAAAGTACAAAATGTTTAATGAAACAAAGCTTTCTGGGTACTGGGGATACAGTCAAATGAGATCTGTCTCCTGACAGAATACATGCTACCCTAGTTCCCCCAAAATGTTTCAGCTTGTCAGGAGGCTTTAACGTCTCATTTGAGGACAATGAGAAATGAACTTTAAAACAGCAAATTTAATACAATAAGATTCAAAATATTAATTCTTGAAATGCTTGTTTTGGCTTATTCTCCATGTATAATATCTAAATTAGAGATGTGGTTTAAAAAAATATATTACTTACTTTCCCATATTAAAAAAAAGTCAGTGTACCTTTTTAGGAATTACAGTAAGCATATAACCTGGTTGGGTCCATGTACGATTGATTATAACTTTCAGACTGTTCCTACATATTAAAACTGAATTAGGAAGTTTTCTCAAATTCACTTTAAAGTTAACTCTTTTTAAAGTTAACATTTGCTTTTTTTCAAATTATGAACGTTAAACGCATATTTAATGTCAGTAAGATCTATTAACAGCCTATGGGAAGGCTCCATACCCAACAACACCAAAGATAATCCTTACTACTTGCCTACTAGATAGGTATAAATGTAAAGTTTTAGTTTATACTGACCTGATTATTTTTCTCTAATTTTTTAAGGCATAATTATATACACTAAAATTTACCATTTTTAGAGTGCATTTCTCCTCCAAGTTCTGACAAATGCAGTCTTTACTACTAATACAGTCAAGATACAGAGTAGCTGTATCACCCACCCTAAGAATTTCCTTTGTGCCTCTTTGTAGTCGACCCTTCTCCTAGTCCAACCCCTGACGATCATAGATGTTTTACGTCCCTATAAGTTTTGTTTTTTTTTTTGAGTTGGAGTCTCACTGTCGCCCAGACTGGAGTACAGTGGCCGCTCCCGGCCACCGCAGCCTCGACCTGCTGGGCTACGGCGATTCTTCCACCTCAGCTTTCCAAGTAGCTGGAACTACAGGTGCGTGCTACCACACCCAGCTAATTTTTGATTTATTGTAGAGATGAGGTCTCGCCAAGTTGCCCAGGCGGGTCTCGAATCCGCGGGCTCAGGCAATCCACTCACTTCAGCCTCCCAAAGGCGAGGGATTACAGGCTGAGCCACCAAGCCCAGCTGTCCCTATAAGTTTTACCTAGAAATGAAGTCACACAATATGTAGTCTTTGCAGTCATTTTTTTCGCTAATGCATTTAGGATTTCGCCACATTGTTACACATCAATAGTTCATCATTTTTTATTGTTGAATAGTATTCCACTGCACACATGTTCCACAATGTACTTCCCTTTGGGGCAATTATGAAGAAAATCACTAAAAACACTTGTATACAGCTTTTGTATAAACATAAATTTTCATTTCTCTTTGATAAGTTTCTAGAAGTGGGTTTGCTGGGTCACTGCAGGATAAGTATATATTTATCTTTGTAAGAAACTTCCAAATGAATTTTCAAAATGGCTGTACGATTTCACATTCCCACCAGAAATGTATGAGGATTTCAGTTGCTCTTCTCACAATCTTGTCAGCTGTTGGCACTGTCAGTTTTAAAACCTGTAGCCATTTTAATAGGTATGGTTTTAATTTGCATTTTCCTAATGACTACTGGTGTGGAGCACTCACATGTGCTCATCTGCCATATTATGTCTTCTTTGGTGAATTGTTTGTACAAATCTTTCACCTATTTTCTAATTGGGTTGCCTTTTAATTAATTCCTAAGTTTTAAGAGTTCTTTACGCATTTTAGAAACAAGTTCTTTATCAGATACATGATTTGCAAGTATTTTCTCCTAGTATGTGGCTTAATCTTTCAAGGAGCAGTAGTCAATTTTTATAAAAATTAAATTGATTAAATTTTTCTTTTATAGATTATGTTTTTGGTATTGTATCAAAATATCTTTGCCAAAGCTAAAGTTGCAAAGATCTCCTATGCTTTCTTCTAGAAATTTTATAGTTTTGCCTTTTACATTTAAATCTATGACACATTGAGTTTTTATAAAAGCTGTGAAGTATCGATCAAGGTTCATTTTATTGCATATGGATACCCAATTATTCCTGCAGCATTGTTTTAAAAATTGTCCTTTCTCCATTAAAATGCTTTAGCACATTTGTTGAAAATCAATGGACCACATATACGTGGGTTTATTTATGGACTTTCTATTCTACTTCATTGATCTATATTGATCTATATTTCTACTCCTTTACCAATACCATACAGTCTTTATTACTGTAGCTTTTCTACTAAGTTCTAAATACTCAACTACTTGTAAGATTAAACTTTTTAAAATTTAATGGCCATTTATATAATAACTTAATAACCTCTCTTTTCAATAGTCTATAGGGGAGTTTGTCATTGATCTGTAAGAATTCTTTATACATTAAGAATACTAGCCGGGCTCGGTGGCTCAGCCTGTAATCCTGCGATTTGGGAGGCTGAGGTGAGTGGATTGCCTGAGCCCACGTGTTCAATACCCGCCTGGGCAACTTGGCAAGACCTCATCTCTACAATAAATCAAAAAATTAGCTGGGCGTGGTAGCGCATGCCTGTAGTTCCAGCTACTTGGAATGCCGAGGTGGAAGGATAGCTGGAGCTCAGCAGGTCGAGGCTGCGGTGGCCAGGAGCGTGCCACTGCACTCCAGTCTGGGCAACAGAGTGAGACTCCAACTCAAAAAAAAAAAAAAAAAAAGAAACGTTACCATCTCCTATATTACAAATATTCCCCCAATTTGTTTGCATAATTTTGATTCAAACAGGTATACTGTACTCATAAACTATAATCAAATCTATCACCCTTTTCCTTGTGATTCCTGCTTAGAAAGGCCAAGAGCATATGAATATTCACTTTTTTCTTAAATCTTTATATACAAGTCCTTTATTCACCTGGAATTTGACATATGACATAGGTAGGGATCATTCTCTCCTCCTCAAATATTTAATTATTCCAATACATTTATTAACTAATTCTTTCTCTGATGCTATCTTATGACAGAAAAATTTTAAATTATTAGAGCCTGTTCTTTTTTCTACATCACTTAGAATGACCAGCTGAAGAGCCATGCTATGATTCAAAGGTGCCCTTGGGACATTAGTCCCCATACTAAAAAGCCACAATGGACCGGGCGCGGAGGCGCAAACCTGTAATCCCAGCACTTTGGGAGGGTGAGGTGAGAGGATTGCCTGAGCCCTCGGGTTCGAGAATGGCCTGGGCAACATGGCGAGACCTCATCTCTACAATAAACCAAAAAATTAGCCGGGCGTGGTAGCGCACGCCTGTAGTTCTGGCTACTTGGAAGGCTGAGGTGGAAGGATCGCCTGAGTCCAGCAGGTTGACGCTGGGGTGACCAGGAGTGTGCCATTGCATCCAGCCTGAGAGACTCCAACTCAAAAAAAAAAAACCCACAATGCAGACACTGATATGAACACCCAACACATGTGTGACAACAATGACAGGCACTGTGCTAGGTGCTTTAGGTGAAGTAACACCACTCCTTTTGTATCCTGGGTCTTGCCACAATTCATCTCTGCTCATTCACTCACAAAGACAGTAATATCTACCTTGGCTTAAAAAGAAAGCTCCATCTTAACTTCCACTTCCACTGAAGATTCTTTTAGAGCTGCTTCCATGGCAAGATGGTGTCTCACCTTACTGCCAGAAGTGCCCATAAGCATTGTTTAATGCCTGGACTCCAGGTATCAAAGAGAGGTACACATCATGATTCTTTCTCATCTCTTGCTGCTATCAATCAGGGCGTCTGACTCTAGGAGGTCCCTCTGTTACCTATCAGCTAACAGATGGAAATATGAATTTACTGAATTTGTTAGAATATTATGTAAAATTAACTAAATAAGGGTATGAGTGAGACCCTGAATAATGATTAACAAAATACATGAGCTTTGTACATGGACTTAGGACAGTCCATTTCAGTTATTTCAGCTACCCGGGAGTCCTTATTTGCTTACTTCTTGGTATTCTGCTGTGTCTGGGACAACTCAAAAACTAATTTTTAAAAAGTGATCAATAAGCAGTTATCTAATTGGCAAGACTCACTGATTGCTAAGAATTCTGAAGATCATTTACCTTTCACAAAGTCACATAAAAACAATTTTGGAAAGCCTCCTCACCATATAAAAAGCTGCTTCCCACGTTCCCTCAACAACAGCTCGAAAGCTCGAAGACTCAAAGGTTAGAAAATCAGGGAACACTCAAGTTCTCTACATACTCTTATCTCTACTTACTAATACATTCATCTTGATACTAAAGTTAGATGGTAAATCCATGAGATTTTTGTCACATTGTTCATTGACAATGACAATATGGCCTTATACATGACAGAGAGCAAACTGCTGGCTGAGTACAGAATTAGGACTAATTTAAAACGAAGGGACTCTTTTGTCTCTAGGTGGAATATAATGGGTTTTAGCAGATTGAAGGTTCTGGTACAACAATTAAAAACAAAATAACTGCCTGAGCCCGCGGGTTCGAGACCCGCCTGGGCAACTTGGCGAGACCTCATCTCTACAATAAATCAAAAAATTAGCCGGGTGTGGTAGTGCGTGCCTGGAGTTCCAGCTACTTGGAAGGCCGAGGCGGAAGGATCGCCTGAACCCAGCAGGTCGAGGCTGCAGTGGCCGGGAGCGGCCACTGCACTCTAGTCTGGGCGACAGAGTGAGACTCCAACTCAAAAACAAAACAAAACAAAACAAAAACAAAATAACTTGAAAAAATCATGTTTGTAACCCTTAAGAGCAACAGGAATAGATAAGCTAAAACTCTAGATCATGAAGATCCCTTTTGAGAACTCAAGCAGAAATCCAAATAAGAACCATAAAGTGTGTCCTTAGGAGTTTCAATGGATCCTAAATGTTCCTTAAGAAAGTTAAACCAAATCAACTTATATTATATACTAATGAAAGAGGCGTTTTGGTAGTAATAATAAAATATTGTATTAAAAGCCTGAAAATAGTTAAAACTGGGAGGAAAAAAGCTACTTTGATGCAAGAATATAAAGCTCGCAGTTGAGTAATAGTTAATATGTCCCACTGTGTAACAACTGATCGGTATGCTAGTATACACATGAGTGTCTTAAGAATTTGTTAAGCCAGTTTCAGTCCTCAAGAAACTAATTACTACTGGGTACAAAACTGAGAATCACAATCTGGAACATGGTAATAAATCGCACTATCTGAGGGGCTTCCTTCTACCTACTAGAGCTCCCACTCCATGTCAAGTCTCTTTTTAAACTGTAACAAAGACCTCCAAATGTAAGTGAAGAGTTGATACATAAAAACTATATTAATAATACAAAATGTTTTATGAAAATCATTAAAAAACATACCAACTACTTACAAGTCAATTTGACTTTAAAAAATAAAAAGAATACTATATCCCCCAATGAATTCATGTCCCTTTTGGAAACAGCCCCATCTATCACCTTACCTCAAGTTTTCCACTACAATCTCCTACTCAAGTCAGAGGTAGGAAATTTAAAATACAATTTAAAAAGTGAGAGACATAGTATACAAAACAACAACTTAGAATCAAGCACCCAAAGGCACACAAATAAGGACACTATTTTGTACCTGTATTTCATGCTCCAAATCTCATTTCAAAATTGCTTGTTTATCCTTTCTGTCAAGCAGTTGTGGGCACCCTTTTTACTCAGCTCCATAAGCTTACGAGACCAGATCCAAAAAATGACTTCACAGTACTCAATAAACACCTCTGATATTGAACCAAAATATACATTTGTTGGCATCTCTCTGAAGAGAGGGACCGCAGCTTTCATTTGATCCTCTAAGAGTCTAGGATTCAGTAAATATGACAGATGAAGGAAGGAGCTAGCTGTAACATAGGAAGAGAGATCTAGAAGAGTCACGGTGGGTGACCACAATTAAATTTTATAAAGAAGTTTAGAAGAATGTGAATTTTCATTTATTTGGTTCATCTCTGTAATGTTTATTCATTTAAACAAATCATATTTACCAAGTTGTGGGACAATGATATAAACAAACACACAGTCCCCACTTTCAAGGACTTTATGATTGAGCAAGGGGACAAATGAGCCATCTGGAGTGAGGCAGGTTTGGCATCACCACATCCAATTCCAATGAGAAAGGGCAATCAGGGCATGTGTTCTCCAAACTTCATCAACCTCTTTTTTTAGCCATCCACAGCCACTCCTTTATTTCTATTCAACAAACTAGTGTGCCTTCTCTGTTCCCAGGCACCGGAATTTATAAAGAAGGTCTTGCGCCATAAGATCTTATTTTCCTACTCACTAGACAGTGCCACAACTGCTGAAATTCTACAAATTTTTTCTTAGGTCCTAGAATTTAAAATAATTCTCGATTAAAATTTTAAAATATTAAAGTAGGCACTGTTTACATTACACTGGAAGTAATTGAACACATCCCTATAAGGCTGATAAATCAACTTGAGGACCACACATGCAACTCTGCAACTCTCTGACATAATGGAACAGGGTTTCCTCAGGAACGGAGTCCTGTCACCAACTAGTCCCTACACCCATCTCAGAGTAAGTACAAGAGAGGACTCAAACACAGCAGCCTGCATGTAATCAGATAAATCTAGTCTTTAACAGTATATAAGAATACTGAAACAACTTCACTTGAACATACAGAGTTCAGTCTGTCCAGCAATACATATCGTGAATAAAAGGATTCCAAATGTATTGTGTTAGAAAGTTTATTCTAACTGCTAATTAATGCAACAGATATACATTACCTCAAAAAAAGCTTTACCAAAAAACCAAGCAAATTTAATATTTTCAACTCCCTACATGTTTCCTATGTTATGATCTAAAGTAAATATAAGTAGATTCTAGTTCTATACATTTTTTTATTACAATAGCTACTATTTTGGGTAGTTTAAAAAGTTCTGAAGTTCCATGAAACAAACCAGTAATCAAATGAAATACCAGGACTTTCATTTGCTTTTTTATCTAACATTTAAAAAACAAAAAGAAAAATTCCTACTTTAGAAGTTAACCTATTCCCTAAATACAAATAGCCTACCATTCTGAAAGTAAAATGCAAAAACAACATAAGAAAAACACATTAGCAAAGGTCCTGGGCCTGCCCTTCCTCCCAGTTTTCCCACGGCAGCCAACATTTCAGAAATTCCCCTGAGGATGGATTTCCAAAGGAGAAGAGGGCATCTTGAATATTCTTTCTCCCACACCACACAAGAGGCGGGAAGGAAAATGAGGCCATGATCTAATGTTAAATGTCCATCTGGGACTACAGCCACAACACCATAGAAACATACAGCATTTCGTGATATCTCCAAAAAAGCACACACTGAGAGTTAACATCTGATTGTCTGAAGGCTGATTTTGTGCCTGGCATTATGCTAAATACTTTACATGTATACATTCATCTAGTCCCCTCAACAATGCTAAAGGCAGGAACCACTACCCCATTTCACAAATGCAGAAGCAAAGAAGTGAAGAGAATAGGCATACCAGTTGACATACAAAAAGACGTTAAATATTAGTCAACTGCAAGCTTATATTCTTGCATCAAAGTAGCTATTCTCCTCTGGGGAAGATGCTGTGGCCTCACTGAGGGGGTGGCCAATAGGCTCAAGAATCTGGGGCAAGACTGGTCTAGGAAGAGGAAGGGAGCTGAAGGGCCCTGCAGCAGGACTGAGCCTGGAAGGAGACTAACAGCAAGGAGTCAGAGTAGCTGGAGCTGAGAAAGCAACTGGGAAGACAAAGACAAGTATGGAAAGAAATGGGGAAGCCAATCTTGAGAGGCCGTGTTGGCCACTGTGAGAACTCTAGTTTTGATTCTGACTGAAATGGGAAGTCTTTAAAGAGTTCTGAGCAGGAGTGATATGATCAGACTTAAATTTTACAAGGAACAGATAAACACTGTTTTCCTTATGAGTGGTGGTAACTTGAAATTGCTACCTTAGTTTGTGGACCCAAGGAATTCCCCTTTCCTTATGACTGTTCTCCACTCTTCCTAACTTACTCTCACCCAAAGCCCCAAGGCTTCATCTCACCTAGAACTTTCCATACAGAGAATTGTGGTCAAGAAAATAAAGGAAAGAAAATTTGTCTCTAAAATCCCTCCTTCTCTTGTCTTCTAAGATACACATAGTCATGCCAGTCAGCCCCATTATGAACCTTAGACAAAATACCCAGACTCAGAGATTGAGCTCTGCTTTGAAATGTAGATGAATATTAACTTTTGGTTTTTATTCATGTAACAGAACTTACAATCACCAATTGTGCACACCTTTGTTATTCTACATAGGATTTCAGAGGAAGGGAATAAGAAAGGCACCAAGATTCCATTTTGAAAAAAACTCCACCTTTCTAGTTAATGAAAGAGCTCTTAGAAGACTGCAAAGAGGCTATAAACTTCTAGATGAAGAAAATGACTTGAAATGAAGCTGTGAAGCAACCTTCTGACCCACACAAGACCAGGCAACACCCTAATCAGAAGCTCCAGGGTATGGTAGAGCAAAAGAAGCACGCAGGACAGTTCTAGGCTCCTCAGGAGACAGAAATGAATAAGCAAGCATTGGAGTCACCAATGGGTGTCTGGCTTGAAGTTTTGACACTGGTTCTGAGAACTTATATCAGAAAAAAATTTCCAAAGGGTATAAAATTTGGTTTTCACTTATCCCTAATTGAGTATTATGTGATTAAAACTGGGAGGCAGGGAAGAAAAAAAATTAAGTTCTAATTATCTATATCAAAAGAGAAATAAATATTATCATTCACTCTTTAAACCTAAAGAAGTTAAAACAACTTTTTCCTAATGCTTCTTCTTCAAAGAACATTAGGATTTAAAATGTTGGAAATCTATTTTTCCACTAATTTCTAAAAACATTTGATTCTACAAATTAAAATCAGCGGTAGGCAAGGCTGGATGCACATCAAAATCCCATAGAATTCTGGGCATGGTAGTTCATGCCTGTAATCCCAACATTTTGTGAGGCCACGGCAGGAGGATTGCTTGAGCCCAGGAGTTTGAGATCAGCCTAGGCAACATACCAAGACCTCAATTCTACCCAAAAAAAAAAAAAAAAAAAAAAATTAGCCGGGCATGGTGGTGTACACCTCAGTTACTTGGGAGGCTGGTAGGATCATTGCTTAAACCCGTAAGTTTGAGGTCGCTGTGAGCCATGACTGTGTCACTGCACTCAGCCTGGGCAACAGAGTGAGACACTGACAAAAAAAAAAAGAAAGGGAAGAAAAGGAAGAAAGGGAAGAAAGGGAAGAAAGGGAAGAAAGGAAGGAAGGAAAGAAGGAAGGAAGGAAGGAAGGAAAGAAAGAAAGAAAGAAGAATCCCATGGAAGCTTTTGAATAAGGGTCTTAACTAATACTATCTGAATGCAATATATGCATTTTTAAGAAGTTTTTTCTCAGGCGAAACAAATGCATGGTGACCACTGAGACCAGCAGCTTAAATCTTATCATACCACTATTAGAGTAGAATACATTTTACTTTTCAAAATAGTGTCAGCATATATTTCATTTGGTCTGAGACTTATAACAGCGAGAGTAAGCACCACAGCTAAAAATGCAGTCAGAACACTAAAAAAACCCACAAATGACTTCTCTATTTTTCAGGCCTCTCAAACACTTTAAAATCAATGGATAAAAATCCTATCTATAAGTTGGACGTGGTGGCGTGAGTCTGTAGTTCCAGCTACTTGGAAGGCTGAGGCGGAAGAAGGATTGCCTGAGCCAACAGGTCGAGGCTGCAGTGGCCGTGAGCGTGCCACTGCACTCCAGCCTGGGTGACAAAAGTGAGATTTCAACTAAAAAAAAAAAAAAAAAATCCTATCTGCATTTTACCTAAAGACTATACCTCTCAGAAACATTTCATGCTCAAGAATCATATTAGTATTAAATTCAATACCTTTATAAAACCCAAAATATTTTACTCAAGGCACAGAATCTCTGCCACCTGCTTCCAAATGTTTAATTATGCAACAATGACATTTTAAAGTATTATAAAGCCTGTACATCTTGAATATAAAACTAGTTCTAAATAAAGTGCTTTTATTTACAGAGGGTTGATGATGATCAATTTTTAATTGTAATTTCAGAAAAACCTGTTTCTTACAGGAGTGTGAAACCAGGAAGCTTAGGGAAAGACTTTCATTTGCTTTCTTTTAGTTTTATATGACAAGTGATAACATTATAGTTATAAAAGGTATCTTTCAGAGTATGTGACATTTCATTTGGCAGCTGGGTTGTAGAAGGTGTGTGCTACATTTCTATGGATATGCTGTTCATTTTCTTGACAATGTAATATTACACCAGTGACTATGCCCAGGCCCCAGGCAGCAATGCAGTTCATGCTAGGCATACTTATGCAGGCAGGTTTTATTTTTAATAAAACTTAGCAAGGTGCTATTTTAAAGCAGATCAAACTTATTTCCCTATCCACAGGAGAGGTACAAATCATCCATTTAAAATAGATAATCCCGAACTCTACACTCAGTTTTACAACCCTATGACACAAGTCCAATGTCTTCTAATCTAGAACCCATTAGGGCTCATATGGCCAAAGGGCAAATAGTACAAGAGTAAGTAATAAAAAAGTTAAACAGATTCAGGCTCTGGGAAGAGAAAGACCACATCTGAAAACACCGAATCATTACTAAAACATCTGCCTCTAATAAACAATGACTTTAAGATGGGAAATGAAACTGTACACACTAAAATCTGGTGCCACTTGGGAAGGACTGTAAAAGCAAGTACATTAATAGCTTCTCTGTAGAGAAAATATTTAAATATTTTAACATTATACATATAATGCTATAATCATAGGTTTTAGCCAGGCTCGGTGGCTCAACCTGTAATCCCGCGCTTTGGGAGGCTGAGGTGAGTGGATTGCCTGAGCCCGCGGGTTCGAGACCCACCTAGGCAACTTGGCAAGACCTCATCTCTACAATAAATTAAAAAAAAAAAAAATTAGCCGGGCGAGGTAGCACATCCCTGTAGTTCCAGCTACTTTGAGGGCTGAGGCGGAAGGATTGCTGGAGCCCGCTCCCGGTCACTGCACTCCAGTCAGGGTGACAGAGTGAGACTCCAACTCAAAAAAAAAAAAAAACCAAAAATCATAGGATTTTTGGTGGCCACTCATTTCCAAAATTCTCTAAAAGTCTCTTTTACAGAAAAGAGTCTACTGAGGGCTATTTTATCACAGAGACAAGGGTAAACAAAAAGAAATGACAGCGTTAAGTACATTAAATGTGGCATCTAGTTAACCACAGTTCTTGGCATGGATATGTCAAGTTTTCCAAAAATTGGCATATTATAAAATTATAAGTAGCATATAAATTAATAACCATGAATGTTTCAAATTTATGTTTTACTAAATTGCCTCTTCACAAGACAAGGCAATGCATTTCAGATAAACCAGAGATATGCATTTTTAAAATTCACACTGGATGTTTAGCTGTTTTTTACATGTAGTGAATTAAGCCAAAAAGAGAAATTAAAGACGCTGAAGAACACAATTCTAAGACATGTCTATAGCATTCATCAGATTTTAAGGTATTATGAGTCAAAAAAAGTTAGGAACCACTGCTCTAAAATAAATACAAATACATACTTTTAATATGGCGAAGCTAAATACTCTCACCTTAGAGAAGATAATTTTTGGCTGATTATTTGGTTTTAAATTCTTTAAATATTTTTTAAAATAAAAAAGACCACCATAAGACTAATAATTGTTAGCATACATTTATTTCAACACTGCAAAACACAGTGTGCTTCTGTCATCATATCTTCATTTCCAGACCATAATCAGGCATTATTGCTAAAAACAGTGTAAAAACATAGTACACAATATGTCAGGAGCATCCACACTGGGATACTTTCCTCCCAGGCAATGAATATTTCAAACTTTTCATTTTGAAATAATTATAAATTCACAGAAGCTGCCATAAAAACAAATGGAAAGGTAGATTCCAAGTATTCTTCACCCAATTTTCCCAATGGTAACATATTGCTTAAATATAGTTCAATACAGGAAAATGATGCTGGTACAATCCAGAGAGCTTATTCACACTTTGTGCCTATTACATGCACTTATTTGTGCAGATGTAGTTTCTACACAATTTTATCACATGTGTAGATTTGTGTGTAACTGTCACCAGACACAGAAGTGTTCCATCATCATAAGGTTGTTTCATTTTATAGTCACGCTACCCAGCAATCTCTAATTCCTGACAGCCACCAGTCTGTTCTCCATCTTTATAGTTTTGCTATATAAAGAGTTTTATAAATGGAATTATATACCTGTTGAGATGGGCTTTTTTTTTTTTCACTCTGCATCACTTCTTTGAGATCTATCCACGTTTTATCAATAGTTTGTTCCTTTTTATTGTTGCATAGTATTCCATGGTATGGATATACCACAGTATAACCATTAACTTGTTGAAGGACACCTGGGCTGTTCCCAGTTTATGGCTGCTACAAATAAAGCTGCCATAAACACTAATGTACAGATTTTTATGTGAACTTAAGTATTCATTTCTCTGGGACAAAACAGGAGTTTAACTGCAGGGTCGTTTGGTAAGTACACAGTTTTATAAGAAACTGCCAGTCAGGCTCGGTGGCTCAGCCTGTAATCCCGCGCCCTGCGAGGCTGAGGTGAGTGGATTGCCTGAACCCGCAGGTTCAAGACCCGCCTGGGCAACTTGGTGAGACCTCATCTTTACAATAAAAAAATCAAAAAATTAGCCAGGTGTGTAGTTCCAGCCACTTGGAAGGCTGAGGCGGAAGGCTCGCTGGAGCCCAGCAGGTCAAGGCTGCGGTGGCCGGGAGCGGCTACTGCACTCCAGTCTGGTCGACAGAGTGAGACTCCAACTCAAAAAAAAAAAGAAAAAAAAAGAAAAGAAACTGCCAAATTATTTTCTAGAGTAGTAGTAGTAATTCCTCTCCTGTTATTCTTCTTCTTCAAAATTGTCTTAGCTACTCTAGGTCCTTTGCCTTTCCATAAAAATTTTAGAATAATGTCATCTATGTTTGTAGGGGTTTTAACAGGAATTGAGTTAAATCTATAGATCAATTTGGGAGAACTGACATCCATATTATGTTGTCTTCCAACTCATAAACATGGTCTCTCCAATTATTAGGTCTTCTTTGATTTCTTTCATCAACATTACCTTTTTTTTTTTTTTCTGAGTTGGAGTCTCACTCTGTCGCCCAGACTGGAGTGCAGTGGCCGCTCCCGGCCACCGCAGCCTCGACCTGCTGGGCTCCGGCAATCCTTCCACCTCAGCCTTCCAAGTAGCTGGAACTACAGGTGCGTGCTATCACACCCGGCTAATTTTTGATTTATTGTAGAGATGAGGTCACACCAAGTCGCCCAGGTGGGTCTCGAACCCGCGGGCTCAGGCAAGATTACAGGCTGAGCCACCGAGCCCGGCTAACATTACTTTTTTTTGTTAGATACATACCTAGGCATTTCATTTTCTTTGGCATGACTATAAACAAGATTACGTTTTAAATTCCGGTCTCCACATGTTCATTGTTAGTGGTATAGAAATGTAATTGATTTTTCTGTATTGATCTTATATACTATGATCCTGTGGAATTCATTTGTTAGTTCTAGGAACTTTTATGTAGATTCCTTGAGATTCTCTACGTAGACATTCTTTTCCTATCTGTATGCCCTCCAGAAGCATGTTGAGTAAAAGTGGTATGTGTACATCCTTGCCTTGTTTCTGAATTAGGAGGAAAGCATTCAGTCTTTCACTATTAAGTATGATGCTAACTCCAGGTGTTCTGTAGATGTTCTATTAAGTTGAGGATGTGCCTCTCTATTCCTAGTCTACTGAGAGCAGGCAAAAAGTGATATTTTAGTGTAGAGCAAAATACAGATTTTAGTGTAGAGCAAAATACAAAGAACTCATTTTCTGCAAATTAATATGCACAAGGACATATCCTGTGACTCTGAACAATCTCCATTAAATGCTGAACTACAGATTTGAGAAATACTGTGGAGAGTATATATATAGCCATTTTGTTTATATTCAAGACAGCTATATATACTTAATCTAAATCCAAATATTTACATTATATTAATATGGAACTATGTTTTAAGTAACTTAGCTTTCACTGATATCTACTGCATAATTGGTGGTAAGCAATTAATTCAGGAACTGAATATTTCATCTGTAGTCCATAAACTGAGATACTTCTAAAATAGGGGTTTTCAGGTCCAGAGCTGTAACATCCTAGGAATACACCAAGCCTCCGGTGAGAAGACAAAGTTCTCAAGACCAAATTTAATTCATTTTAACTTGAAAATAAACTTAGAATTTTTAGGGAAGTAGAAAAAAGTCATAAACAATGTCAGGGTTTTACAACTACTGGGAAGCTTGAATCTGTGATAGCAGAAACAGTGTTCCCATTTTAGAATTTCTGTAATGAAGAAATTTTCAAAGTACAGTGTTTTAAAGAGTAAGTTATTTCCTAATGCTTCTTTGAAAAAGCCCTTCCCTACTCAGAAATTCACTGTGGCTTCACTACAAGCAGGCCACCCCACAGGGCAAGCAGCAAGGCATTCCTCAGTTACAGCACAACCTGGTCTCTCCGAGTAAAGGCATGAAGCCTGCCTTAGCCCAGCAGACACAGGTTCATTGCCCTGCCTGTTCTTCCAATGGGTAAACTGATATAACAAGCAGCAATGAGCTCTCCACTGTGTATGCTGCCGCACTGCACTCTCTACCACAGGAATTCCAAAAACTGCAAATACAGATTCCAGGATTTTTCACACAGATCATCTTTTTCCCTTTCCTTTGTAACTCTGTGAACTTAATACACAGTCTTGAAAGCCCACAGAGGTGACTGAATCAATAGCTCATTGAATGTGATCTAGCCACCCTTTCTCTGTCTAAATCCCTAGACATGACAGAAAAGGGAGAAGGCAGATAGGATCAGACTGAAAGAGGAAACCAGAGTCCCAAAACCCAGCTAGTAGGTTTCTAGAAGACACATACTGGAAACAGAAAGAAACTGCACCAAGACAACCATTAGAAGAATTAGTTAAGCACGAATTCCTCCTACACTAGTACCGAGCATGTCCAAGCAAACACATGTTCCAGGCAAGAGGAGTGACATTAGGAACAGAGAGAAGGACAGTACCCACAAGTTATCTATCAAATATTAAGATCAGCTACCAGGACTTCCTAGATAGCTGTGTGATCCTATTCCTCTCCCATATCCACTGGAAGTATACTATACTACTCAGATATCATAGTCACAGAAAAGATATCTAGGAATTTCAAAAGCAGAGACAAACAAATAACTGACATCTCCAATAACCTGGGAAAAATTAGTACAATGAGACAGAGGAACCAAGCTCATCAAACAAAAGAATAAGCACCCACAAAAACTCACTTAATGGAACACTTTCAGAAGTGTTAAAATATGGGAAAAAAATGCCCCACAAAAATAAATGAAATGTACTCCTACAAAGAAAATAAAATTAGTCTCCCATCAGACTTCTCACTGGCAACTTTAAAAGCAAAGAGATGACAGAAAAATATCTGTGAAAAACACATCTTCAAAGTTGGGAGGAAAATGATTTTAAATATGTATTTCTATATCCAGCCAAATTATCATTCAAACGTGAGGACATTTTTTAAAAGACAGGGACTTGAGAAATTTTTCACAAACCCTTTGAAAGGATTATAAATAAAATAAAGCAAAACAAAAATAATCCAAGAATAGGAGGCCAAGAAATTTGTAAAATTAAGTAAAAATATCTATTATAAACAAACACAAGTAAATAAAAAGTTTATTATTAAAGATAAAAGCAAACTGATTCTTATCTTATTTGTAGAATAGGAGAAATTATATAAATATTAACTCTGAACATTAAGAGTAGATACCAATACAGAGAGAAACACACTGCACATCTTGCAAATTACTGGGGGAAAAGAGTAAAGAAAACTTGAATAATCTACCAAAATATGAGAAAAGGTAATAAATAATAAAGCAAATAAAACACACAAAACAAGATAGGAAAAGAAAATCCAAATATTCTACTAATAATAAGTATGAACAAATTAAATTCACCTATGAAAAGACTGATTCATATATTAAACACAAAATACAGTAACATACAGGCATATCTCAGAGATGCTTTAAGTTTGGTTCTAAACCACTTATAATAATAAGAGAATATTGCAATAAAGAGAGTCACACAAATTTTTTGCTTTTCTAGTATATATGTTTACACTGTGATAGCATGTCTAAAAAAATAATGTACACACTTTCATTTTAAAATACTTTATTGCTAAAAAATACTAATGATTGTCTGAGCCTTCAGTTGATCAAGCCATAATCTTTTTGCTGCTGAACACTCTTGCCTCGATGTTGATGGCTGCTGACTGATGAGGGTAGTGGCTGCTAAAAGTTGGGGTGGCTGTGGCCACTTATTAAGATAAGATAACAATAAAGTCTGCTGCGCTGACTGACTCTTCATTTCATGGAAGATTTCTCTGTAGCACGCAATGCTGTTTGGTAGCATTTTACCCACAGTAGAACTGTAGACTTTCAAAATTAAAGTCAATTCTCTCAAATCTTGCCACTGCTTTATCAACTAAGTTTAAGTAATAATCGAAATCCTTTGTTGTCATTTCAACAATATTCACAGCATCTTCACCAGTAGATTCCATCTTAAGAAACCACTTTCTTTGCTCATCCACAAGAAGACACTCATCCATTCAAGTTTGATCATGGGACTACAGCAATTCAGTCATATCTTCAGGCTCCACTTCTAATTTGAGTTCTTTTCCTACTTCCACTATAGCTGTAGTTACTTCTTCCAATGAAGTCTTGAACCCCTCAAAGTCATCCATGAGGGTTGGAGTCAACTTCTTCCAAACTTCTATTAATGCTGATATTCTAACCTCTTCCCATGAATCATTAATGTTCTTAACGGTGAATCCTTTCCAGAAGGTTTTCAATTTACTTTGCCCAGATGCATCAAAGAAATCGCTATCTACAGCAGCCACAGTCTTACAAAATGTATTTCCTAAATAATATGACTTGAATGTTGAAATTACTCCTTGATCAATGGACAACAGAATGGATGATGTATTTGAGGCATGCAAACAACATTAATCTCTTTAGACATCTCTATCAGAGCTCTTTGGTAACTAGGTGCATTGGCAACAAGCAGTAATATTTTAAAAGCAATTTTTTTTTCTGAGCAGTAATAGTGGGCTTAAAATACTGTAAAATGCTGTAAATACATAAGCTGCCATCCAGGCTTTGTTGTTTTGTTTGTAGAGTAGAAGCAGAGTATATTTAGCAAAATTCCAAAGAGTCCTAGGATTTCTGGTATGATAAATAAGCTCTGGCTTCAACGTAAAGTCATTAGCAGCATTAGCCCCTAACAAGAGAGCCAGCCTCCCTTTGAAGCTTTCAAGCCAGGCACTGATTTCTCCTCTTTAGCTATGAAA
The DNA here is from genome assembly GCA_963574415.1 of Tarsius wallacei. Classification (NCBI taxonomy): domain Eukaryota; kingdom Metazoa; phylum Chordata; class Mammalia; order Primates; family Tarsiidae; genus Tarsius; species Tarsius wallacei. The sequence goes on from CAUYQG010140482.1 coordinate 38,396, forward strand.
GTCCTAGATGGCCTTCTTTGAATAGAAGGTTGTTTCGTCTACATTGAAAATCTGTTGTTGGCCGGGCTCAGTGGTTCAGCCTGTAATCCCAGCACTTTGAGAGGCTGAGACAAGTGTGTTGCCTGAGCCCACGGGTTCAAGACCAGCCCAGGCAACTTGGTGAGACCTCATCTCTACAATAAATCAAAAATTAGCCTGGCGAGGTAGTGCGCGCCTGTAGTTCCAGCTACTTGGAAGGCTGGGGTGGACAGATTGCTGGAGCCCAGCAGGTTGATGTTGGGGTGGCCTTGAGAGTGCCACCGCACTACAGCCTGGGCAACAGAGTGAGACTTCAACTCAAAAAAAAAAAAAAAAAAAAGGAAAGAAAATCTGTTGTTAGTGTAGCCACCTTCATCAATTATCTTAACTAGATCTTCTGGATAACTTGCTGTAGCTTCTCCACCAGTACTTGCAGTTTCACATTGCACTTGTATGTTACAGAGACAGTTTCTTTACTTAGACCTCATGAACCAACCTCTTCTTGCTTCAAACTTTTCTTCTGCAGCTTCCTCACCTCTCTTAGCCATCACAGAATTGAAGAGAGGTATGGTCTTGCTCTGGATTAGACTTTGACTTAAAGGAATGTTGTGGCTGGTTTGTTGTTTTATCTAGACCACAAAAACTTTCTCCATGTCAGCAAAAAGGCTGTTTTGCTTTCTTAGTCTTCATGTGTTCACTAGAATAGCACTTCTAATTTCCTTCAAGAACTTTTCCTTTTGCATTCACAACTTGGCTAACCGTTAGGTGTAAGAAGGCTAGCTTTTGAGCTTTCTTGGCTTTCAATAAACATTCCTCACTAAGCTTAATAACTTCTAGCTTTTGATTTAAAGTGAGAGACATGCAACTCTTCTTTAAAGCTGAACACATAAAGGCCATTGTAAGGCCTTTTAACGGGCCTAATTTCAACATTGTTGTGTCTCAGGGAATAGGGAGGCCCAAGGAGCCAGAGAAAAACGGGGGGGGGAGGGGGGACAGAGGCGGGGAGCCAGGATGGCCAGTTGTTGGAGCAGTCAGAAGACACACATTTCTTAAGTTTGCCAGTTGCCATATGGGCACCATTTGTAGTGTCCCCAAAATGACTACAATAGTAACATTGAAGGTAACTGATCACAGATCACCATAAGATAAAACGATTTAAAAGTCTGAAATACTGTGAGAATTACCAAAACTGAAACAGTGACAAGAAGTGAGCACATGTAGTTTGAAAAATGATTCCAATAGACTTGTTCAATGCAGGGTTGCCACAAACCTTCAATTTGTAAAAAGAAAAAACGAAAACAAAAGAACCCGCAATATCGACAAAGTACAACAGAGTGAAGTACAATAAAATGAAGTATGCCTGCATTGTTTAAGAGATAAACCTAAAGCAATGACAAAATAGAATTTAAAACAATAAGTACCAAATACGTACTGTTTCATATTGATAAAAGGTATAGTTTGTTATGTAAAATAAATTATAAGCTTTTAGATATCTAGCATAGCTTGAAAATGACACACATGAAGGAAAAATTGATTATAATATAAAATTCACAGGTCAGAGTAAGAAACTAGCATATTCTTTCAGAAAATGATAGATCAAAACAAAAACATATAAAGACATAAAGGAACAAACTGCCTAGTGAACAATCTTAATAATATATAAAAACTCTGTATGTACCAAATATACAAACATTTTAATCACACAAAGAATAGTAACCATGGTTAAAAATTATCATGTATTAAGCCACAAAGAAAACCTAAAACTATTACCCAAAGCAGAAATCAATTGGGTACACTTATTAACTTCAATGTACTAAAATGAGAAGTTAAAAATTAGATAGCTAAAAGGGAAAACAGATCTATCCACTCTGAATTTAAAAAAAAAAACAACTTTCTAAATAACTTCGGGGTTAAACCAGAAACTAGACAAAGATAAACTTTAGCAATAAACAATGACTGCAGAGCGAAACCTCCTAGGAAGTCATCAGAGATTGTGAAAGGACAATACATATATATATATATATATATGCATATATATATATATATCTCCAGTGTTAAATGTTATATAAACAGTGTTAAATGCATTTATTAGAAATTAAGACCTAAAGAAACAAGCTTTTGATTCAAGATGCAAACAAAGAAGAAAACTCAAAGATCCTAGAAAGAATAGAAATTTTAAGAAGACAGAAAATAGTATAGTTGATAAGTAAAATCAAAATCTGATTTTTTTTTTTTTTTAATGGCAAAATAGACAATTCCCTAGCTAAGTCTCAATGCTAAGGACCAGTATAAGACTCATTTATAAAATGTGAACCAAAGTTTTTTTTATTGTTAGCAACACCTGTCGATTTAATCTAATGAGAGATTGCAATTGTTGTCAATGTGCATTTTGCTAAACATTTGCGAAAAATCATTAATTGATTTTGGCATAATAAACTACATTAACTACATTAACAGAAAGATAACTGTCCATTTTTTAAAAGTAATTCTATATCTCAATCACACAATAACACAATATGAATAGAAATAAATACAAATAATGAAAATGAAAAACATTACTCATGAACTCCACCCAATCCTACTTTAACAACACAAAGTAACCATTTATCAGATCAGTGAGCATCCTCCCAATTTTCCTTCCCTCTTTTATAGCTTTTTAAAAGTTGTATTATACAACATTTAGGATATAAAGGTGGGGAAAAGAACACTGCAACGAATGCTTGTGTACCCACTGCCCCACTTGGAAAATATCACCAATACAGCTGAAACCCTACAGATATTTCTGCTCCTCTGAAGTTGCCTGTTTTATTCTCATGCATTCTTCAGTTTACTGCATGTGCATGTACCTCTAACAATACATAATACTGCTCTGTATGTTTTAAACATTTATATAAATGCTGTATGTTCTCTTCATCAGTTTCCTTTCTTCCCCTCAAACATTATGCTTATGAAATCCACTCATGTTGACATTTCATTAATTTCCAGTAGAATTCAACATACTGAACAGATAATTCTCCTGATATATATTCAATAATGCTATTAAAAACATTTTAAAAATATCTTGTATACATGAGTGAGAACTTCTTTAGGGCGAATACATAGAAATAGAGCTTCTTTAGGGTGCATACATAGAAACAGAACTGCAGATCCCAAGATGTGTATATCTTTAACTTTACTAGATATTGCCAAATCGTCTTCTAAACAGTACAAGAATTCCTTATGTTCTATAGTCTTACCAACACTTAGTTTTGTCTGACTTTAATTTTTCCCAATGTGAAAAGTATGAAAGAGTATCTTATTTTGGTTTTAATTTGCACCAATGAGGTTAAAAAATTTTTTACACATTTGTTTCCTCTTCTGTAAATTCCTGACTTCATTTTCTGATTAGCTTGGCTCCACAAATCAAAAATCTCCAACTCAAATATTCTAATAAAAGGCTTCAGTTTCACCACTGTCTTGCTAAGCACTGGCCAGGCCATGTGCTCACTGAGCTATGGCCAGGCCATGTTTTCTTAGCTTTGGCTCCCTCCCCTACCTCAGGGAGGTGAATCTCCTCTCCTTTCTCTCTCTCTCTCTCTCTCTAGCCATTTGCCATTGCTTTGTTCAACTCTGGTGTGTCCATGTGGCTCTTTGAGCTGTGGCCGCCAGGTTTCCTTAGTTTTGCCCCCCGCTCCCCGCCCTGGGGAAGTGAATCTCCTGTCTTTGTCTCTGTCTCTGTCTCTCTCTCTCTCTCAAGCTCCCTAATTTACTTTCTAAATAAACTATATTTTCCAATAAAAAAAAAAAAAGACTTCAGTGAAGCCTGGTTAACTGCAGCAGTCAAAAACCACCCATTAACCATTTCATTTCCAGAACACAATAGTCTAACATGAAAACTAGTATTTTGGTGTACAGAGTATTATTCAGTGCACCTTTGTCATTAATCTTCTTTAACTTGCATTTTAAAATGATGAGAATGCAGATAGAAGACTCATATCTATAAAGTTCAACATCACGTTCATATAGAATCTGTGCATATTTCTCCAAGATTAAACTAATGGACTGAACGCTGACTGTACCTTAGAAAAACAAATCCTTAAAAATTAAAAACAAATTTCTACATGATCTTCAAAACAGATACAATCCCAAGGGGACAAAATGAACACAAACTAAAAATCACACCACAAGTAGATAACTCTTGACAAATGAGAGAAAGCACAATGGTATGCTGAGAGTAAAAGGAGAAGGTGACTGGGAATGCCAAGGGTTACCACTATTCCAAAGTCCATCATACTGAAGGGCTCTGCATTCAGTTTCCTACTCTGAACAATGAGATAGACAATAACAACCACACAGGTCACTGTGAAAAGTAACAAGATGATACAGGAATGCTATAACTGTATCTAATTTAATTCTATTTTATAGATGAAAAAATGAAGAGGAGAGAAGCCATGTACTTGTTCAAGATCACAGTTAATAAATTATTCCAACACCCCAATTCTTTACAGTGTACTGTAATATCCATGGTACCTCTCCAATGAGGCTCTCAAATGAATGTTTAAGGATAAGCACAGGGAGATGGCTAGAGCCACTACCAGAAAAATCTAAGACAGGCAAAGTACTCAGACCTTAAGAAAAAAAATTACAGTGAGCTGAAAGAGGTTACCCTAAACGATAACACTCATTTTCCTTCGTGCTCCCAAATATACTTTAGACATTTGCCATCCTAAGGTTGAAATAACCTAATTACCAGCTTTAGGGATATACAGTATTCATGAAAACCAATTTGCCAGTTAGGACACATTTAATAGAAATTCTCTTAGAAATTATTTTTAGGTAAGCAACAACTCATTTGACCAAGTAAACACCAGGCTGGTAGAATTCAAATATAGGACAGAAGGTTACATACCTACTGCAGGTGCATCATATTCATCACCAAGCAGAATTTCTGGAGCAGAATATGCAAGAGATCCACAGCTTGTAGTGAGCTTCTTCCCTGGTTGAAATTTGTTGCTGAATCCAAAGTCTGTCAACTTTACAAGACCTTGTTTTTCAAAGAAGACTACATTCTCTGGTTTTAAGTCTCTGTGAACCACATGGAGTTTATGGCAATAAGATATAGCATGAACTATCTGAGCAAAGTACTTTTTGGCCAATTCTTCATTAAGACCCTCCTCATGTTTCATTATATAATCAAACATATCTCCTCCATCCCCAAGTTCTAAAATAAGATATAGTTTGGTCTGGGTGTCAATAACTTCATAAAGGCGTACGATGTTGGGATGCTGCACTAGTTTCATGCATCTCACTTCCTGGAAAAGATGACCAGTAGCTAGAGTGTCCAGTTTTGTTTTGTCAATAACTTTCACTGCCACTTTTTCACCTGTAAAGACATGCCTGGCAAGTTTAACCACTGCAAAATGGCCTCGACCCAAGGTTTTATCCAGATCATATAATCCAGCAATCTTTCCATCATACCCTCGCTTGAATCCTGCCATGCTGGTCCCACAGAAAAAAAAATATTTAGACTGTTTGAAATAGATCTTCTCATATAAGAGTATCTGGTGAAAATAAAAAATTCATTTTCAGCGTCGTCATGAATATCTACAAAATAAGAGGAGAAACAAAATTTTCTGTGACTTTTCCTCATATACTTTAAAATGGCTTCAATTTTTTTTTTCATTTTAAGATAAGCATGAAGAAAATTAATTGAGACATAAATTGATGTAGGGTCATTTACAAGAACCTCTTTCTATATTTAGAGCTTACAGTATAAAATCTGATCATTTAAATATCATTAAATTTTGCAAACTGAAAAAAAAATTAAGTTTGTTGGAAGCAATTTTTTTGGTGATGTCAGAAATAAGAAAACTAGCAAGTTTGATAAGCTATGTTTAAAAAACAGACATTTTCCAAAAGCAATTTCAAGTAGTGTCTTAAAACACAAGGCAAGAGTTGACAAGACGGGAAAACACTAAGTACAAACATTTGGACAGCAACTCAACAACTTTTTTGTTTCCCCAAGACCAGCAACATTTCCTTTAAGTTAAAAAAAAATCCACTTCACGACATCTTCTCCAACTTTCTCAGCTAAAATTGCCTTTTCTCCTAGGTGTCTCCAAAGTGTCTCCACACCTCCATTTGACGTGGTCTTATTCTATAGGTATTTGGGTACACCATTTCCACCCTGAGACTGGAAGGCTCTTGGGGACTTTCCATGCTAAGGTTCTGTTATGCTCTTCTCCCTTCCCTCAATACCTAGAACAGTGCTTACATAGAGCAGGTCATCAAAACTCACAAATTTTAAAATGTAACTTTTTCCCAAAATGCTTATGAGGCAATTGCTTGTTCTCATGCCACTATTCTCTAGGACACAGCACCTAGTACACAGTAGGTGCTTAATAAATATTTGCTTATTGACTGGTACTCACGCTGTACTTATTAGTTATGTCTATTTTTATTATGGTTTCCCAATTCTCAATCATAACCCCCACGCTTATATTTCAAGCGTAAACAAGCATGTATTCTTACAAACCATTTAAGTTTCAAAGATAATTTGGTTTTAAGGACCAAATTTCATATTGCCTTTAAAATTTTCAACTTTTATAATGTAAACTCCAAATACAGAAATAGATTCTTATAAACAAAGAACTGAGCACATGTTCTCACTCATAAGTGGACCCTGAACATTGACCATAATATAATAAGAAAGGGATTGGCAGTAGCTGGAAATGACCAGGGGAGGTGGGGGGGGGCCCCCGCAAATATCATTAATAAGGGTACCTGATCTCAAACCAGGCAAAGTGGGGACCAAAGGGAGGCCCACACTTTACCTGTATGATTACCACTTGTAAACTTAATCCTGAATTGTACCCCACTTCTTTAAAATAAACAACACAAAAAGAAATGGAGTCTTATAAAGGACCCTGACTCAGAAAACAAATGTATAAAATTATACAAATTAAGATATATAAAATTTCACAAATTATACAAATTAAGATTATACAAATCTCACAGGTTTAACTCTTATTTTTTCTGACCAAAATTTAATAGGATGGAATAATAAAACCCAGTGAGGAATATAGCAACCTCCCAAGATTAGTTCTGTTTCCTATTAGTTCATATCCATACCTATGGTAAAGTTTTTTCTAATGCTCTTAATATATAGTTTCACACTTTCAGTTACATATTAAGGATGGCACTTATGTTATTTAATCCACTTAGATAAAAATATTCCAAAAAACTAAATTTTTTAACTAGTTTTTTTAAAAGCACTAACATCACATTCCTTTAAATTTCATTTTTACTTAAAAGAACAGAAGAAAAGCTAACATTTATTGAAAATCTACTATAGGTATTTGTGCAAAATGAATCAAACTGGACCATTGTCATCAGATCTTAAGAATCCTGAGGTCAGCATTAGTCTCATTTTTTACAAATTACAAGTTAAGTGTCGAAGTTAGGATTTAAATCTAGTTCATATTTCAAAGACCATACTTCATACACTTTTGACCACTCTAATCAATGTTACATTTAGGATAACAACATCTTAAAGAATTAAAATGTCAACCATAAAAGAGACATAAAGACATTTTCACATTTACATCACTTTCAGAAATTATCTGAATCATGTACCTAGAGCCATCTCAAAACATTTATATATTATAACCTTAAAAAGTCAGTATTAATATGTTACTAATATGTTTTTGGTATTTTAGCAATTACTGTAATAATACTATCATTCACTGAGTATTATACACTAGTCTCATACCAAATGCTTTACATTCTCTTCATTCAAGCCTTACAACTGCCCTCAGGAATAGGGATTATTAGTCCCATTTTGAGGCACAGAAATATTAAGTAATTTGGCTTGGGATACAGGGCTAGTGTGTAAAAGAGCTGGAATTCAAACCCAGGGCTGTCTGACACCAAAGTCAGTGCTTTAAAACACTATGCTGTTTCTGCAAATTGATTTCAGAACTAAAACTAAATTATTAATCCTGTTTTGATTAAGATTTTAAAATTTAAAAACCTATACAATGCATAGGTGCCGGAAAAAAATTCTTCTATTCTGTGTATTATCTCTTCATTCGAGCTAATAATTTTAATGATAACATTAACAGGAAAATCCAAATTAAAAGACTTTGCTTTATTTGGATAGCAGTTCCCCAAAAGAAACTTTAATTCAGGTATATTTGATTTTCAAAAATAAAAACCATAGGCAAGGGGGCAAGAAACTATCTTTAAATATTTAACTTCAATTAATTTTAAGGGCAGTATTATTCTTAAAATTCTATCCAAGTCTGTCTGTGTTTCTATTGTACAAGCTTTGAAATGCAACTTCAGCTTTCAAAACAGACTCCTTAAGGTTTCCCTCAAGTTATGTAACTTTGTTCTTTTCATCTATCATTTCAGTTTAGATGTGTTCCTGGAAAGTTGACACAGCAAACAGATTTCAGAAATGAATCTGAACTTTGTAAAATTAAAATTGTTTTGTTACAAAAGTAATAAATGGGGGAAAAATGTCTTTTTTCAGGGCCTCAGATACCCAGATAATCACTATTAACACCATGATGTTTCTCTTCTCAGACCTGTGCCAGCAAAAGGGCACAGTGAAACAATTTTTAATCTATAGCAAGCTCATGGTAAAGAATCTAAAAGATCTCTTCACAATGACAGAGTATCCTATAGTGAAATGAGTGTGCACTCTCACTATTAAAGAATTTACTTTTTTTATGAGTACCACTTTTCCAAAGTCTATGAAACCACAATTAAATTGAATACCAAAGAACAGTACATTATGATTAAGTGAGGGCTGGGAAAAAAAATACCCTTGATAGTGAACATCTTTTTAAATACGAGTTTGCTGTCTAATCCAACTATCAAGTGCATTTTGAGTTAGAGTAGGACATAATTAAATCGTTTTTTGATCTTTGAGGATCTTGCAGTTCCCAAATGTCATCCTGAACATCAATACCGAATATTAAGATGTGGCTTATGTAAAGTAAAGGTGAATTTGTACCGGCTCCAAGACATACCCTGCAAACTGCATACTGAATAATCCTTGTTATCACTGTGTTTTGTTAGTTGCTTCTTTCTCCTAAAAGAAAATACAGAAAAAGATTTTGATTTAGTTCTATTTGTTTTAACTTTGCTTAAAGTCAAAATACATGCCCTAAGGCTGTATCTGGACAAATGTATAAAAATAACAAAATGTGTCTTTAGTGACCCAGTCTCCCCCTGTTAACTTTCTGCCATTCTGTGAATTACCACTCCTCTAAGGAACCTTTAGTAAACAGGAATTTCAGAGTGAACAAGCACATAAAGATTTTCCAGATAGACAGATCAGAAAGATTATTCCACTAGAACAAAGAAATAATAATAATGAACAACAATACATTTGCTGCTTTCTAAATGCCTCCTGAATAACAGGCCCTGAACTCACATTTCACTGAATCTTTCCCATGAGCCTGCAAGGTAGGAACAATGAGGCTTGACTCGCCTGATTAGTGGCAGCAGTCCCTGCCTCTAATCCTGCTCAGCCTGTCTTCAGAGCCCACCCACCTTCAGGAGCCCCTACAGGCCCATGAAACATCCACTACAGCAGCAAAGGAGGGCAACCTTTACAACAAACCGTCCCCTAGAAGGTAAATAAAAATAAATCAAATGTCAGCATCAGGGAACATGCAAAATAGTTTCATCATCAGAGGCTTGCTGTTTGACAGAAAAAAAAACTATCACTATGAAGGTAGAGAACATAAGCAAATCACTTATAACCAACTTCGTGGCACAGTGAAGCAATACTGACAGTGGTAGCTTTGCAGAACTTTTCCATGACAATATTACACAAATAACTGAAAGACCTTAACATTCATACTAGGTCAGTACAATTTACACTATATACTAGAGGTGAGTAGTGTCCAGGTAATCATTAAACCCAAGTTTACATACACTTGGGAGAAAAGGAGTACCAGAAAGTAGGGGAAACTAGACAGAAAAGGAGAAAGAAGAAGGAAAGTTGGGCGACCTTTTGAAAACAAGTCTCCTGTCAGGAACGAGGGAACAAGGAGAGATAATTCTGTAGTACACACAGGGCCAGCAGAGGTACAGGTTCACATCTAATGACAGGTGGGCAAATCCTGGGATGCCTACCTGTCTGGTCCTTCAACTCCAAGTAGGATATGGTAGCTGCTTCCATTATTCTTGCCTGCTTCTATTCTTTCAACAGTTCTTGTTTCATTCACAGTCTGTGTGGCAAAACAGTGTTGTAGACCAGCGAGTGAGCACTGGTTCTGAAGGCCAGCAACTGGATTTGAACCCCAGCTCACCAATCACTAGCCACAAGAACTCAGCAAATTACCTGGCCTCTATGTATAGTCACCTTCTTCATTTAAAAATGTTAATAATAAGAATACAACCTCATAGGCTGTGATGCAGGTAATGTGTTTAGAACAGTGCCTGGCACAAAGTATGCATTCAGTGACTACGAGCTACTACAACCACCATCACTGTTACAATGACGACATTCCCACTTCCCGAGTAGAAATTCTTATAGCTGTTCACTCTACTTCAAAATAATGAATTCACTGAACTATTGATTTCATAAAAATCTGTTTGGTTTCCTAAAATATATTAAATTGAAAATGTGTTGTAAGATTATAAAATAAAGGAGGTAATGTCTCCAGCAAGGCACCTATGTCTAGTGGTTTTTCAATAAAACATCTCATAAAATCTAAGTATTTGCTTTTAAAATGATATTAAAATAATTTTTAAAATCAAATTTACCCTTTTGAAAAGGACTTAATCGTCCTGTACATTTTTTCCCATCAAATATATTCTTATGGAAAATCCTGAAAACACAGAAAGGGAAGTTAAAAGAAGTAAAAAGGCATCCAACGTTCTAGCACCAAAAATCAGCACCATTAACACTGTGGTGATCAATCTGGCAAATATTTATATACAGCTTCTTATTTTGATAAAATTGTGATCATTTATATCCTATCCTACATCCTGCTTTTTTTCACTTATCACTTTCCTTTGCTTTAGCATTTTTGTTTCAATTATGAAAAAAAAGTATGTTTGGTTCAGGAGAAAAATATAATTAGAACATACAGATTGGCAAAAGTAGAGGGGAATTTTTTTAAAAAATCATCCATTATACCACCCTCTATGATAACATCTGTTAACATTTTGGTACACAGCCATTCAAATTATTGTCTATTTATATATATATGCCCACACACAACTTTTTCAATAAAATGGAACAATATTTGAGGAGAGGGATGTCAGGGTAGAGAAATTTGTAACTGTTTCACAATATTTTTCTCCAAAAAACAAGTTGGACAAGTTAGCACAAATTCACTTTAGAGAATATGGAAAGGCAATCCACTTTTGGGTCCTCTCTCACTGCCGTGCACTTTCCTGTTGCTTAATAAACTTCGACTTACTCGCGAAAAGACAAAAAGAAAGCATGGAAGGGTACCTGCATAATGAACATTTGTAAACCCAACCCTGAGTTGTATCCCACATCTTCAAAATAAAGAAAAAAAAGTATGGAAAATGCAGAAAAGCACAACATAGAAAAAAGAGTATGGAAAATGCAGAAAAGCATAACATAGAAAATAAAAATCGCCTGTAATCTCATGTAAGATGACTTCTCAACAGGTCCAAGCATACGTCCTTTATACTTATGCTTCTTTACAAAACTAAGATATTGTAGCTTGTAGAAAAAGCTTGATAATGACTTTTTCCTCTACGTTATATGATGAACATTATCCCACGGACTAAGTTCTTCTAAATCAGTATTTTTAATGACTACACAGCTAAGATGACATCTTTTTAAACACTAAACACCACTAAAATAGGCTATTCTAAAGCAACCTTATTTAGCACATGCATATAACTAGGCTGGTCCTAAATGAAACAGGCCAATTAGCCAAGAACGTTTATCATATGAAAATTCATGTTTGAGAAACAAGCACTGGTATGTATTGCAAGAACATACTGATGTTCTTCCAGCTAGAGAGAGCGGAAGCAACTGAAGCGTGTGGGCGTGGCTGGAGAAAAGGAAGGAAGTGTGGGCAGCCCTACGCACATTTTGAAAGCTGCTGAAAACAGTTGTAGAACCAGCTTCTATAACTTACTATCAATTTGGAATTCACCCTGCTATCTTTTAGCTTTTTATCCACATCATCACCATTGTAGTCTGATCTGTGTATCAAACAAATGCCTCCTACTCATGCCTCTCCCTAGGAAAAGGACAAAACTGTATGCTAAACAAAGGTGGCTCTGCCTGGATACCAAACTGGACCGGTGTATATGGCATGAGAAAACAGAGAAGCTGAACAAAAAGGGCAATATACTATTTTGTTTGGAATACTATAAACTTTCTCCAAAAATCAGATTATCAATATTCCAATATACAAAAACTTCCTAAACATACTAAATGCTTTTTAAAAATCTATGCCAATGCTCTGCATCTGATATAGACAACTAAAAGTTGAGTTCTTTTGCAAAGCTACAGTAGGTTGCATTTAAGCTTCTTACACATAGAAATTATCTGGTATCTTTTACAAATACCAAAGAATGAAAACTGTAATCCTTATTCATTGGAAATATCAGACTAAACTGTACATCTATAGAAAAAAGCTAACATAAGTAGAAGAATTAAGGATATTATCAACCTGATCTTACTGCTAAAATTTTTTAAAAGATATAGGTTGAAAGAAAGACAGTAGACCGAATCTTCCAAGAATAACCTCCAGATCAAGCAAAATAAACACAAACTGATCATGCAGTCACCACTGATATTATCTTTATCCAAAGGAAACACTATTTCACTTTTTAAGAATAGCATCCCTCCTCATGGGAGTTATCAATATAAACTATAAATCAATGATGAAGAAGACACAAACAGGTCAATATATCCTAAAGTATGGAAAAGTTCAGAGTTTTTCACTGAATTGTTGAATATTACTACATGGTTATTACGTAGTATCAGTTTGCAGTCACAGGATGGAATCAAGATGGAAACTACAAAATAAAAGGTCAAAATCACTTATCGTTCTAATAGGCAATTTGTACCCCCCAAATCTCCAAGAAAGCATTTTCCAAGAGAAAGTAACTGCCTACCAAAGTTATATTCTAAGTTTCCATCCATTTTAATGGACTAGGGGCCATTGAGGGGACTAGGAATGTCATGCTGAGAAGCCTGCTAGTCACTTAAGGAAGTGATTTGGTAGCCAATACAGAGTCCTTGAAGTGCTGGTTTAAGCAATCTTTATTTCCTTTAAGCAAAACCAGTTATAGCCCAGGATATATCCAAGAATTTGAATGTATTCAGGAGTCAGGCAAATCATTCACTGACATAGAGTAGTATTTAGTATTTGTAGAGAGAAAGGGGTTAACATCCAAGCCACAAACCTGAACCAGCAACACAGATAATAAGTTCAAATTCCTGCAGAGATTTTGCCTCTTGTTAAAGTGATGAAAAATGCTAAGCGTGTCACTATTTCTACCTAAGGGTAAGTGAGACTCAAAAATTAGTATGGTGACAGCTCTGGCATAAAATACTCACATAATAAGTAATGACTAAAGCAAAAGTTGCTGCGTAGAAATTACTCCAAAATAAATAAAGCCAACCCACAAATACTCATTCTTGCCAGGAAAACAGAATATAAGTTGGAAGTTATGGAGAATTTTAAAACTTAATCTAAATATTTTTTCTTCCAAAGCTTTTATTAACATTGTTAAAACTCACTTTAACTCCCTATCATTAAAAAATGGTCAAAAAAGAATGCTGAAACAGAAAAAAACAAAACAAAAAAACTAATCAATAAACCAGAATACTGGCACCGAACATTTCACTAACTTTGACTTAAAAGACAGAATCATTTAGGAATGACCTTACACTAGTGAGACTATAAGTTACCTGTATAGGTTAAGGATACCTGAACTGAAAGTCTGAAATCCAAAATCTGAAACCTTGAGTATGCTCATGATGCCATGAGTGAAAAATTACACACCTGACTTCATGTGATGAATCACAGTTAAAATGCAGTCAGAACTATGTTTCATGCATAAAATTAAGATATTGTATACAATTACTTTTTGGCTATCTGTATAGGTACATATGAAACATAAATGAATTTCATGTTTAGATTTGGGTCCCATCCTCAACATATCTCATTACGTACATGCAAATACTCCAAAATCTGAAAAAATCCAAAACCCAAAACACTTTTGGTCCTAGGCATTTCAGATAAGGAATACTCAACTCGTATCAAGAGTCTTAAAAGAATTAATACCCTTGATTTAATCTTGCTACTAGACTTATGTCTTAAAGAAATAAAGATATGGACAAATATTCATATTCAACAGTGTTCAGCGATATTTATTTTTATTGATTTATTTTTTAGTCAGAGTCTCACTCTGTCACCCAGGCCTGAGTGCAGAGTCACCATCATGGCTCACTGTAGCCTGGATCTCCTGGGCTCAGGCACTCCTTTTGTCTCAAGCCTACTAAGTAGCCTGGAATACAGGTGTGCTGCCTGGCTACTTTTTTTTGATTTTACATAAAGACAAGGTCTCACTATTTTGCCCAGGCTGGTCTTAAACTCCTGATCTCAAGCAATTCTCCCACCTCAGTCAGCCTCCCAAAGTGCTGGGATTACAGATGTGAGGCATCGCACCCAGCCCAGTGATACAAAAAAAAAAAAAAAAAAGAAAATCAGAAATAACCCGAAGGTCTACAATAAGGAAATGGTTAATCAATCACAGCATACCCAATGTTAACACTATGTCGCTGTATTCTAAGGCGACTTAATCTCATAGGGGAAAGGCTCACAATATGATGTTAAGTGAAAAAAGTATATACCAAATTTCATAGCATATGATCCCAATCTTTTAAAAAATGTGTATAATTTGTATGAATGTATATATTTTTAAAACTCAAAATGTTAAATCAGTAAGATTACAGAATTTTCTCTTTATGCATTTCTGTTCTTTTAAAATTTTTGACAGTGAATATGTGCTGCTTTCATAATCCTGGAAAGACATGGGTTTTTAAATTTTTGATTTTCTGTACATAACTATTCATTCAATTTACTTTTCCATTAGGAGACCTATTAAATACATAAATTTCCCTGAAAATACACTGTCTACTATACTGATGCCTATCTATGTAATGTTAACAAACAAGACATAATCAATGAAATATCTACTTCCTCTGAGGTAGAAAGTACGCAACTGCTTCAGGCTGAGGAATAGAACACTGAGTCATTTTCATTAACAAATAATTTAGGCCCTAACTGTATAGGATATAACACAGTCCCGGTTCTTCAGAATGAGATCCTTTTGTAATTCACAAGCAGGATGATTGGGTATTCACAAGCATGTGTGAGATGTGCTACTCTCACACCTTGTTACAATGTCCCCTCTAATAATGAAAAAAGAATATTACAAATGATTTAAGAAAATAGGATTCACATTAAAAAACAATTATACAAGTTAGCCTAGGTGAGGTACATCAAAGGAAGAGTAGAGGACATGAAAAAAGGGCAGGATCACAAAGGACTGAGGCAGCCCCTAGACCAGGGCTCATCCTTCAACAGGGAGTAGTGAAGCACCATTACTAAAGTGATGTAAGAAGAAGGAGCAAAGAGAGAGTGCTTATGGCTCACTGGCTAAGGAAAAGAGAACACCAGTTTGGGTGAAGTTATGATTTAGGGTAGAAGTGAGGTATATCTAGTAAGGTTCTTAAAGAGAAAGCCGATTCTGAAGAATCCCTAATGGCTCATCATTCAAGCAACTGTAATGGACATTTACTCTCTCAAAATGAATGGAAAACTTGCCATACTAAATAATTCATCACATATCTATCTTTGAATTATACTTAGGTTTAATCAAAGTGTCATTACAGAGTTAAAAATGCACAGGAAAAGCTTCTTATCAAAGAGCTGATATGAGGCCTCAACAGAAGAGGAACATTCTTTAAGTAGTAACATGAAAGCAACATAGAAATAAAGTCATTAGGGAATTTAAACCAACTTTAAAAGTTCGTTGTTTAAAAGTTTGGTGTTCATTTCAAAGTTCCATTGGACACTAATTTTTGTTATGATGTATTAGATCTATCACCCATATGCATACCACTTTTCCTAAAAATCTACTAAATAGGTTTATACAGAAATGAGTAAAACAAAACTGCAGTTGATTTTTCTTTCACAGTCTCATTTCTAATTTTAAAAATGTCCTTTACTGCCACAACTGCATGTTAGAATTCCAGTTTTGTTTGAATGTAGGTTCTCAAAAAGGGGAAACAGAATTTAATTACTGGGATCTATGTATGCACTATACTTTTTACATCTGTTATATCATTTAATTCCTCACAAGGAGTGATAATAAGGAAGATATCATACCCATTTTAGAAGAGAAAGCAGGACCAACAAAGTTAAGGACTCACTTTGTCCCGGTCTTACTCCTACCTAAGAACTGTCTGGGTTGAATTCCAGGCCCCAGTGACCCCTGGGCTTTGTGTTTTTTCCTATACGCAATACAATGCTTTTTGCTACACTTTCCTAATTCTCAAGAAAACACAAGTACTAAAAATAAATCTATTTTGACATTTCTGGTGTTCCTCCACTTCTGACATGCCATACAAGTTACCTGTTCCAGGAATCAATTAGAGGAAATTCCCTAGGGCCACCATACACGCACCTAATAAACACTACTAATAAATAATTCCATCACCAAAAACTTTTTGAAGTGTTTAGAAACTGCTTCTTAAGTTAAGAAAGGAAGTTACAGGCAAATAACCATTCAAAAAAACAGACTGAGGTAATTACTGGTCAGTTAAAAATGGAAGAACACCTTGAAAATAACTTCATACAATTGTTTGCAAACAATTTTGTGATAGCAAAATTCTTCCCCAGTCAATACCAAGTAAAAGTATTTCAGGTAAAATTTAGGCAAGTTCTATTTTCTCCTTAAAAACTTTATCCTTTTCCAAAGTGTAATTTTAATGTACTTTGCAAATTACATTCTTTCCATTTGTTTCTGAAAAAGTATTTTTCTCACAAGAGGATTAGCAAAAACAAAATAGAAAGGCAAAGGCCAAATTCAAGTCCTGAAACTGTAGACTGAAATTCTCCTTCCAAATTTCTTTAGTACCATTTGTAATATTTTATGCCAATAAAGACAGAACTGTTTAGCAGAAAATGAGGTAAATAGGAAGGCAAACTTTATCTTAAAATGCAATTACTCTTGTTTTGATCTATGTATAAACTGCAGAAAGTTTCAATCAAGCTAATGAACATACCTCTACCTCATTGACTTACTACTTTTTTGTGGTGAGGACAAGGATCTATCCCTTCTGCAATTTAAACATGCACAATATATTATTGTTGACTGTGGCCACCATACAGTGCAACAGATCTCTATTTCTTTGTAAGTTACATGCCAATTAAATATTTTAACACAATTTCTGGAAAAAAATGCAATCCCTTTGCTTTTGTCCACTGATAAACAAAAAGGCAATATGATGACGACTTTTAAGAGATGCATGCATGTAATATACTCTAGCTTCACATGTATTCTGTTCCAAATCTAAGTGAAATTTATCTAGATAAGTTATATTGTAAGAGTAAAACTGACATTAAAATATCTAAAATACAATGTCTCTATATAGAAGAACCAACATAACTAAACATTTTACCAAATTTGACATATTATTTAAACATTTTCCCCTAGCTAGGTAATACAGAGTGAAAAACAATATAATGGCCTAAGAGGTGTGTGTGTATATGAGGATAGAGAATGTCAGAGAAAGATCTAGGATGGCAGTCCTAAGATTTTACATCTCAAAGTATCACATGGTCAAGTTTTCTTATTATCTTTACCACAGAGATACACTTTAGGAATCAAAATTCATTTACTCAGCAAACATGCAGAGCAGCATGATAGCACAGTGGAAAGAGTACCACAGAATCTAGAGCCTGACAAGCTACTAAACATCTATGAACAGACATGTCTTTATCTATAAAACAAAGATAATCACTACCTGAGACAGTTACTGTGAAAGCTAAATGGGATAATATATACTAACAGGATGTGAGTGGTATCAAAATCACCCAAGGATTTTTTTCCCCCCAACTGTTCAGAACTGGCCTTCCTCCCAGGATATGCCAATATATGAGAGGGGTTGTACATCTAGTTCCAATCTTATTTTGTTATCAGTATGCTCATCCCCAAACTAGCCCTTAAACTTAACCTCTACTGGAAATACTAGGAAGGTCCCTGCCTCAAGTTATTTACATACAGTCTTTTACAGGAACAGAAAAGAGGTATTCCTTCCCCTAAATCTGCCTTGGGGAGTTCATACACAGTATCCAAGAGACATTATTGCTATGCGTGTTTGAGCTAAGAATTGAAATTGGCAATGGTAGGAAAGAGGCTTTTCAGGAAAGAAACCTGAAAGAGCTTGACTAGGATAATAATATATAGAGTATAGTACAAAAGGTCAGACAGGAAGGTAATAGCCAAATACCCAAAGGGCCTTGTATTCCATGCGAACAATCCGTTTATACTTCTTAGGTCTGGCTATCCCTTACCCATGCTTTAGGGTCCAGTTTAAAGATCACCTTCCTGACCATCCCAATACCCTTTCTATCTCCCTGCACACACCTGCTCCCTATACCCACTCACAGCACCATGTCCTTTGCCATTATGACCTTTATCACAACTGTGGGATATAATTATTTCTGTAATTGTACGATTAATCATCTGTGTCCCCCATTAGACTAAATGATAAGCTCAGTTCATGTAAGGCCCTGTATCCCAGGGTCTGCCAAGTACAGCATTTACCCAAAATATAGACACATTTTACTAAATGAACAAATGAAGGCAAGCATAAAGAGCCAAAGAAGAATCCTGAGCAGGAGAGCAGCAATCAGAGATGACAGTTTAACAAATTACTCTAGCAGCAGAGTGAAGATCAGACTGGAAGGGCAAGACTAGAGCTGGAAGACAGGTAAGACTACTGAAAATGTCTTCAGACAAACGAATGTTTAAAGACTTAAAAACGAAAGAAGCCATTACATGGACGCTGATGATGAGGATGTATTGGAGAAGACATATTTTGGAAGCAGAATCCAAGAATTCAGTGCACAAGGGGCAAGGCAAAGGGAGAAACCTAGAATGAATCTAGAGGTGAGTGATAGCTGGTAGCCATTCTCTCACACCAGAAATACATAAGAATATCTTTGACGTGCTAGTATAGAATGGAAGATTTGCTTCCAGTTCTAAAACTGTTTAACTAAAAAACAATTTAAATCCAACCCAGCTGTATTAAAATGGGTATGTTTTCTATTAACAGGCTGATAAAATCAACAAACAAAAGATTAGAACTTTAAAGTTTCTTCATAAAGACACTTCGTAGGCACACAGACTATGCACCAAGCATCGCTCTGGTCTTAGGATGCTGAGATCAAAAAAGTAGCCTGTGTCTTCAAGGAGCTGATATTCTTTTGGGTTTGAGAAAGATAACTGTACATCAACACCTAAGAAATTAAGGCCCCAATGAAGCTGTGATTTGATCACTGTTATGTTGTGTAATTCATGCTTCTGGAGCATTTTTTCCTAACCTACACTAAATGGGCTGGGCAAATATGAAGTTGACAGGGAATGTGTTTAGATGTACAGACAGACCTAATTTTGCTTCAGGCCTGGAGACACTCCAGAACCTAAAACATCATGTTGAATGAACAACTACTGCCCTCTGAGTTTGAAATAACTGCTGAGTAGCCACATAGTAGCAGACTAGAGGGCATAACACCAGAAAGAAAGGGAAAGAGGCCTGATTTGCCATGAAAGAGCCTACCTGGGCAGAGGCCAAATGCTGGGGGTGCCAAAGCAGACTCTCAGGAGGCTCTGGAAGTAACAGAGAAATCAATGTTCAGGGAGGACAAGGCAGGAATCCTCTTTAGACAAGTTTCTCCCCTACCAACAGCAAGAAATGGTTTCCCATGAGACAGAGCGCCGCAAACCAAAGCAGATGTGCAAGAAAGATGACAAGGAAATGATCCTCATCTGTGTGAATAAGTAGGTCTGGATTATCCAAAGTAGACAACACACTTCCAGGGCTCATTCCTGAGGTCATTAAGCCTAAGGGATTTTACACTAGCTCTTCCCAACTAAAACAGAATACCTCAAACCTTCCTACCCCATCTCTTAAAGCTACTCCCCATTTCTCCCCTTCCTTTTCTAAAGGCTTTAAGGAAAGAACAGCTGCATTGTCTCTGCCTCAACTCCCTTTCACCTACTTGGATCTAAGTTCTTCTCCCACCACTTGACCTTGTCTCCTCATCCTCCCTGAACCCTCTGAGCCATTTCCTTTTCTCTGCTTGGGAACTCTACCTATCCTTCAAGACCAACTCAATCATCATCTCCTCTGTGAAGCATTCCCATGTCAGATTGTCCACAGTCCTTATTTCTGTGCTTCTGCAGGGTTTTCCCTATGCCTCATCTTATTTATACCAGTGCTTTGGTTCAGTATCTCCAAAAATAAATATTTTTCTATTTAGTTTCACTTCCTATATGAGGGAAGTACCCACAATGAAATTTAGATTTATTTCCTTTGACCAGTAAAAACATCACGAAAGCCCTTCAATTTTAATAAGGACACTTAAAAGCCTTTCTTTTAGGATTATGTGATTAAATCTGAATCATAAAGGCCCAATCTAGACTCAATCTCTACTTCTGGGCTACAAAAATAAAGATTAGTGCAACTGCAGAGTTCTAGTATGTTTTAAACTAATGGATCTTACTGCAATAATACAGAAAAAATGTACTCCGAGTTATAAAAAATTAATAGGATAAGAGCAATTTTTGTGCACAAAATGAAAATAAAAACTTATTACACAAATTTTTTAAAAATGAAAGGTGGCACTCAAAGTTTCCTGCCTGAAAAGCCTTGAAGATGGGAGTTCAGTATTTAAAAAGTTACCACTGTGCATTTGATTTTCTACACTGCTTCAATGTGTGTATGACCTTGGGAATGTCATGTAATTTCTCTAATTTCTAGTTCTGTAAAATGGGAATGTCATCTGTTTTCCTCACAGGAACAATCACACAGATAATCAGATAAAAGAATCAACATGTATTTGGTGTTCTTTAAAAAAAGAAACTTGTCTAATTAGTATGCTTTAATCACCACTTGTACAGTACATTCCTCTTCAGGAATCCAATTCCAAGAGAAATATTTAAGCAGCCGTTGAAGACAGATTTCCTTAAGGGAACGATTTTATAAATCTGGAAAGCAATGTAACAAGATTATAAATTAACAAGTTGATTACATAAGCCTTGACAACCTAGGCTTTAAAGTACACTGATATACATTCCGATAAGTTAAAGACTGGCTGGGGACATAGCGCTCCGATCCCATACAAGGAACCCAAACTAAGGCATTTCATGTTTGACAGGAATTTGGTGACGATTCAACAGGATGTCCAACACTTGCAGTTCCACCACTTGCAAGCCATGCTTTACCTTAAAGCCTGATAAACTTTACCAGTCCTAAGACTTTGAGAATGCACTCAATCAAATGGAAGGGGGGAAAAGTAACTTGACAATTTGAAAGGTGTTATATCCTCAGACCTCTACAGATATAAGAACCCCAATGCTAAATTATCCCCAAATCCCGGAACTCCCTATGCAGCTACCGGATTGCATCTAATCCAACTATTAGAAACAGCACAGCTCCAGGAACCCCCAGGATAAAAGCTGCCACTTGCCCGGATCCCAAGACCAAGTAAAAGGCAGCAAGGTTTTTGTAAAACGGTCCCGAAAGAAATCAACAGGCGATGACTAGGGAAAAGAACGTAGGTTTCCCAGTCCGAAAAATTCTAATTCTCCCTTGGGGGTGGCACTGCTCCTCGCTCCCTACCCTGCTGCCCTTTCTCTCCAGACAACAACATCCCCACTCTATTGTAAAGCAGCAGTTTGACCGAGGAACCCCCTTGCAGCGGCCGGATTTCTACATCCGCTTGAAAGACGAAAAATACGGAGAAGATACACACCCAACTGAGGGACCGGGGCGCGGGGCCCGCGGGCACCTCGCTCGGCCCGCTCCGGGGCGGGGCGCGGGATGCAGGAGCCTTCCGAGGTGCCGCAATCCCGCCGCGGCCGCAAGGGCAGGGCCTCCGGGCGCCGCGGCCGGCCGCCGCAGTGACGGCTCCCGCCCGGGCCCGCCGCCGCCCCGCCGCCAGGCCGCGCCGCGGGGCCGGGGCCGCCGCAGCTCCAGCCCTGCGTCCGCCCGGGCCGCGCGCTGCGGCCGGCGGGGAGAGCGCGGGGCGCGCAACTTACTTTCCGCCTGCGGCGGATGCCCCGGCCCGGGCGCCCAGCCCCGCAACCGCGGAGGGCTACAGAGGCGCGGAGGCCGGCCCCGCACCCCCGCCCACGGTCGCCGCGCCCCGTCGCGCGCCGCGCTCGCCCCTACCTCCGCCGGCAGGCGGGCGTCCGTCCGCAGCGGCCGCGGCGCCGACAACTCCCTCCCGGCCGCCGAAACCCCGCACCCAGCGCTAATCATAATACCGAGCGGGCTGCCGGCCGCGGGAGGGGGCCGGGGGAATTGCGCCTGCGCGGGCCGCGCGTCACTGTGACGTGACGCCGGGCGGGCCCGCGGAGGGCGGGGCGGAACGCACCTGCGGGCCGCCGCGCGGGCTGCAGGAGGGCGTCCTGGCGGCGCTCTGAGCCTTGCGAGTCTGGGCTCTGCGGGTGGCGGGAGAAACGCAGCGAGGCGCCCGGGGAGGACGCGGACGCTGGAGAAGGAGGCAGCACCGGGGACACGGGACAATGGCCGGGAAAAGTAGCGCGAGCTGTCGGGGGAAATCCGAGGGAAGGGACCGCGTCCGTAAATGACTGCGCCTTGGCGAGGCTGGGGGAGGGCGCAGGGAGCCGCGCGCGCACTTCACCCCTTGGTTCACCCCATCACCCGCCCGTGTTTAAACAAGGAGAGAAATACACACACACACACACACACACACACACACACACACACACATACATACATATGCACATATACATAATACGATTTTTTCGCCTACAGTTTTTTCTCTCTGGGACCCTAATTTGAAAGAATTCTTTTGATTTTGTGGCTGTGTAAGCAAAAGGAGAAGAGCCCAACATCTGAATGCAGTGCTGGCTTCAACGGTCAGCGGGAGACACCAGCTCGGCCAGGCAACCTCTGAAAACAGCATGGAAAAGTAAACTGTCGTGGGAAATATTAAAAAACTTGAAGTCAGGGATTCAAAACACGCCAGGCATTAAGCATATCCCTGGCATGGTCGCCAGGCCTGGTAGCATATCCCTGGCACGGTTGCCAGGCCTGGTAGCTCAGGGAGGGAGTTAGAGATGGCGGGAGAGGATGGAGGGGGGCCCCTGACTTCCACCCCTGGAAACGGTTCCCGGAAGGGAGTATCAACAAGCCAGATGCTAGATTTCTCCAACCTGCTTTTCCCTTTCTGTTCTCTTCCGTCCACCCCTCTTCCAAGAAAGGACCCCTAGCAAAGAAGGGACACAAGCAAAAAGCTGCTTAGCTGCTCCTAGTTTGGGTGAATTGACTGGACAAAGAAGAGAATCTAGATGACTTTGGCAAATCTCTCTATTGACCTGCAAATGTCAAAAGCCTTTTCTTTCAGATTCTCTCTATAGCATCAACTTTACATGTCTGAAGATGACTGGGAAGCTGGAATGGATTGTTGGGAAGTGCAAACTTTTTTATTCCCCCGGTACATAGGGTTTTCGGTTAAAGGGGGACGCCTAGTTACCCTAATGCCCTAGTGTGGGGTGGTAGAGGCGCACCAGGGAAAGCCTCAGACTAGACCTCTGCTCCTCAAGGCCCCCACCTGGGATCTCTCTGACTTGGAAAGACCATAAAAGAATCATCTCATTTTGACATGGAAATTCTAACAGTAGCAGCAGTTCACGCAAAAGCTCCTAACTTCAATTTGTGGAATGTGGAATGTGTTCGTTTGTTGCTGAAAATCTGGAAGACCATCCACTTTTCTCCTCAGGGAAGTATCACTATTCAGAGAACCCTGTAGCCAACCAAAGGAAGAAAAATACCACTCTAATGGTCTCCCAAGGGAGTTCCAGTGGTTGAAGGCCTCCACCCCTAGGTCAGTAATCCTTGAGGTATAACGGGGACTGTAATATATAAATAAATGTTTGAAAAATAGAATATTTGTGTTACTGCTGGTGTAACTCGGGTTTTGAATAAATTATCTAAGGAAAACAAGGGCATAAGAATAGTAAAATGAAAAGGGGCAAAAAAATAAATTGATTTAAATAAAGCTGGCTCCAATTCTCTTCCAGAGAGGGATGCAGTACTAGTCACATGGTAAATCATTTATTCATCCCCACTATTTCTTGGTATGTTGCAGTGCTGCTGGCAAGAGCATGACCCACTTTCAGTTCCACACCATAAATGTGGTAACATAATCTGATTATGCTTGGGCAATATTTAAAAATACTCAAGCACAAATTAATATATTACTTCTTAACTTGGGATTTAAACAAGTGTGCTTGCTTATAGTTAATGAAGAAATCCCTTCTTCACTTCTGCCCTGGGGCTTTCTTCAACACACTACTTTTTTAATGTGAGGTCTTTTTATGGACCTGTAAGAAGCTTTAATTAGATATACTCTACAAAACTGCGAGATAGAGCATGCAGGCTTGTATTACAGCTTCTGTAATTCAGAGCTCAAAAATAACAATGCCACTGATTTAAGAAATAAATTGTTTATTGAAAGAAAACCAGGAAGATGCTGCAAATTAAATAAAAATGTGAACATGGAGCAGATTGATGAAAAAATTGCCATTTTCATCTTGGGACCCCCAATAGCAGCATATGTAACAAGCTTGTCTTCTCTTGATATTGTTAGTTTTTATAAGTTATAAAAAATGTAAAGTATATTTAAAACAACAGAGACTATGTACAGTTCAATTTTGAGTTGTGATATTGTATTTAGTATTATTTCCTTTTACATTTAGTTATCATTTTCTACATTTATACTTTTTATAAACCCTGGTTTCATTACTGTAGAACCAAAATAATAATTCATTGGAATGTCCTAAAGGATTCCTCAGACTCCTTCACTGACCCATTGGCATCAGTTAACATCTCTAACTCTTTTAACTCAGATGTCACTTAAGATCCAATGTGTGTGTGTTTGTAATATATTTTTGGTCGTTGCAAACAAGAGTTGGAAATGCTAGTCCTTAACTGTGCTTGTTTGCAACCAGTGAACTAAGAGACATGGCAGACATTGGCATTAAATCCTGTCTCCAGTGCTAACAGCTATGGGGAAATTGCGTAGCCTTCTGTGTTTCCTTTTCTGCAAAATAATGGTACCTTTTTTGTAAGTTTGATGTAAAGCCATAGTCCTCAAAGTGCACCTCCTGGACTAGCAGCATTAACTGCTCCTGGGAACTGGAATTAAATGCAAATTCTCCAGCTCTGCCTCAGACCTACTCAATCAGAAACTCTGGTTCCTCTGTTTTAAGACTTCCAGTTGATTCTGATGCAGGTTAGAGTTTGAGAACCACTGTTGATGGGATTAAGTGGGTTTATATAAAGTATTAAAACAGAATCTGGCATACAGTTAGCAATATATTAGTGAATATTGTAAAATGATTGTAACATGATCTTGCCAAAATATGCAGTCTAATTTGGCCAAAAGAAGCATGCCCATGTTGTTCTTCCTACAAATAAATCCTGCTTAATCCCTTGTCCAAAGACTTCAGTACAACCTGCCCTGATCTGGTCCCCTGGCTTCCTGCTTGTTCTGTTCTCTTTGTGCACCAACCTTCCCAGTTCTAAGAAAGAATTGTTTTTTCACACCTCCAAGCCTTTGCCCATTCTGTTCCCTCTGCCTGGAAACGTCACCTACTCCTTTTCTCCACTTACTACACTTGCAGTTTCCTGAATTCCTACTTGTCTTTCAAAACCTAGCTTGAGCGTCACCTTCTCTGTGGTAGCCCCCCCACCCCTGCCCACTCCAGTCAGAAAGAACCAGGAGTTCTCTGGAACCCTATAACATCCCACTTACAGTATCATACAGCTTTGTAACTTCACTGTTCCACTTTCTCCCTTTGTATCTTAAACTTCTAGAGGACAAGGATTGTATTTTATTCAAATTTCTATTCATGCCACCTAGCAGCACTGAGGTTGTAAACAGGCAGTCCAAGGCCTTTCGCTTATAGTCATGTGGCACTTTTTTCCCTGCATAGGATCTTTAAAAATTTGAATTAGTTGAGAACATTTTTAAATTGGGAGGTTTAATATTTTTGTTTAACAGTTTTATTGAAGTATAATTTGCAAATCATAAAATTCACCCATAATATGTGGACAATTCAAAAATTTGTAGTAAATTCATAAAGTTATATAACCGTCACCACAATCCACTTTTTAAATGTTTTCATCACCCCCTGCAAAGTCCTCTTCTGTGCATGTATAATCAATCACACTTCAACCTCCAGCCTCCAGGAAGTATGATCATTTTTCTGTGTCTATAGATTTGCCTTTTCTAAAAATATCATATAAATTGAATTTTACAGTGTGTAATCTTTTGTGTCTGACTTCTTTCATTTAGCACAATGTTTATTCATGTTGTAACATGTGTCAGTAGTTCATTCCTTTTTATTGCTGTATAGATCAAGTAGTCCTTGATATACATATGCTTAGATTTCCTTTACTCGTTCATCAAGTGATGAACAGTTTATTTCTATGTTTTTTTGCTATTACAAACAATGTTGCTGTGACTATTTGCTTAAACTCTTTGTAGGGATATGTTTTCATTTCTTTTGGATATATTGCTGGGTGGAATTTTGGGGTTATATGATAACTCTATCTTTAACACTTTAAGGAACCGACAAATTTCTAAAGTGACTGTACCATTTTGCATTCCCACCAACAACGTATGAGGGTTCCAGTCTTTCCACATCCTTGCCAACACTTGGTATTGTTAGATTTGGGGGTTATCACCATTCTAATAAATGTGCAGTGGTATCTGCACATTTATTTTAATTTGCATTTCCCTAGTGACTAATGATGGTCATTAGCTTTTCATGGGTTTTTGGTATATCTCTTTGATAAAAGGTCTTTTCAAATATTTTGCTTATTATTTTTTCTTTCACCTTTTTTTTTTTGAGTTGGGGTCTCACTCTGTTGCCCAGGCTGGAGTGCAGTGGAACCATCACAGCTCACCGTAGCCTAAACCTCCTGGGCTCAGGTGATCCTTCCGTCTCAGCCTCCCGAGTAACTTGGACTACAGGCGTGAGCCACCATGCCTGGCTAATTTCTTTTTTTTTTTTTTTCCTGTGGAGACAAGTTCTCACTGTGTTACCCAGGCTGGTCTCAAATTCCTGGGCTCAAGTGATCCTCCTGCCTCGGCCTCCCAAAATGCTGGGATTATAGACATGAGCCACTATGCACGATCTTTTGCTTATTTTTGAGTTATAACACTTTTTATACTTTTTTGGATATAAGTTCTTACTTAAATGTGATTTGCAAATATTTTCTTCTATGCTGTGGCGTGTCTTTTTATTTTTGTAAATGATATCTTTAGAAGTTCTAAAGTTTTGAATTTTGATGAATTTCAATTTATTGAATTTCTTTTAATGAATCATGTTTTGGTATCATACCTAAGGAACTTTGCTTAAGGAAAGGTCACAAAGATTTTCTCCCATAGTTTTTTGAAATTTTATAGTTTTAAGTTTGACATTTGGTCCATTTTGAACTAATTTTTATACATGGTATAAGGTAAAGTAATATGGTTTTGTTTTTTTTTTTTACATATTGGATATCCAGTCGTCCCAGAATCATTTGTTGAAAATAATATCCTTTCCTAATTAAATTGCCTTGACACTTTGTTGAAAATCAGCTTACTATAATGTAAGGATTTTCTGGACTTTCTATTCATTTTCATTGATCTGTATGGCTATTCTTACAACATTATGACATGGTCTTAACTATTGTTTTATAGTAAGTTTTGAAAATGAATAGAGTAAGCCTTTCATCTATGTTGTTCTTTTTCTTTTTTTCTTTTTTTTTTTTTTTTTGAGTTGGAGTCTCACTCTGTCGCCCAGACTGGAGTGCAGTGGCCGCTCCCGGCCACCGCAGCCTCGACCTGCTGGGCTCCGGCGATCCTTCCACCTCAGCCTTCCAAATAGCTGGAACTACAGGCGCGTGCTACCACGCCTGGCTAATTTTTAAATTTATTGTAGAGGTGAGGTCTCACCAAGTTGCCCAGTCGGGTCTCGAACTCGCGGGCTCAGGAAATCCACTCACCTCAACCTCCCAAGGCGCGGGATTACAGGCTGAGCCACCAAGCCCGGCTAATGTTGTTCTTTTTCAAAATTGTTTTGCTATTGTGGGTACGTTGTCTTCCCATGTAAAGTTTAAGATCAGCTTGTCAATTTCTGTACAAAGTTTTGATTTTTTAAAAATTTGATTGAAATTGTGTTGTGTGTATAGATCAATTTAGGGGAGAACTGCCATCTTAACAATAATGAGTCTTTAATTTATGAACATGGTATGTATAGTTAATTTCTGGTACTTGCTTTCTCCCCTGAACCTGGGTCACATTTTCCTTTTTCTTTCTATGTCTGGTAATTTTTTACTAAAAACTGGACATTTAAAATAATGTGGTAATTCCGGATCCTTTTTTTTTTTCCATTTGAGAGATTTTTTCCCCGTTTTTATTAGTACTTGCCTGAATTTAATTTGTGCAAATTCTGTCTCTCCCATGGTGTGCTGCGCGTCTCTACTCAGTTGTTTTAACTTTATTTTTTAGCCTGGCTTCCCCATGGTTGTCTGTATCTGCATATCTTAATTGTCAGCCATTGATTGAGGAGACATTGTATCCAAACCTTTAAGGTTTCCATCCTCTGCTGGTGAATCTGTGCATGAATTAAAAAGCAATGTACTTTTCAAGTCTACTTCAGCTTTTACTTTCCACCAAGCCCTCTCAGGTCTCCCCTGTATGTGTGTACTTTCCCAGTCAGGCAGGAATGTGTGGAAAGCTTACCTAGTCCTTCAAAATGGTTCTCTTCTTTCTAGGTGCTTTCCTTTAAATTTCTGCTGGTCCATCCATTACATCAACAAGGAATGCAGTCTCAGATTAGTGGCACTATTCATTTTCCCCTTTGTTTCCTACAATGTTTACTACTTTTACTGAAAATACCATAGAGCATAGATTTTTGCCCTCCACTCCAAACCAAGTTTGCTGCCTTTGATAGTAGCACTACTTGTTTTTGTAGTCACTCATACCCTGGTAAACACTGCCTCATAAGCTGAACTGGGGATTGGGACAGGGAATCTGCTACATACAAGGGGGGACCCAAAAATCCCTGGAATTATCTCTTTTTGTGGGGAGGAAGGGCCCCTTGTAGTACAGGCTTTCCCTGCTAGGTAAATGTTCTAGGAACCCATTGGCATCAGTGTACCAGCTAGCATTGTTATGAAAGACTGCTTTCAGCTTCAGTGTATTTTTTTAGATTCTTTCAAAGTATTTGCCCATTTCATGATGGGTGGTTTACGAGTGCACCTGCCCACACCATGCTGAGTGTTCAGTAGTTTTTTGACCAAAATCGGCATGACCCCCATGCCTTACCCTGCCTATTCACCTGATCTTACCCTGAGCGACTTTTTTTTGTTCCCCCAGATGAAAAAAATCCTCAAAAGGAAGCATTTTGCTGTTATGGAAGAGGTGAAATAAAAAAACCACAGAAACACTAAAGGGCATGAAAATTGATGAGTTCAAAAACTGTTTTGAGCAGTGGAAAAAGTGTCTCATAGGTGTATCGCATAAAATGGAGAGTACTTTGAAGGTGACTGAAGTTTAAACATGTAAGAATAAATACACAATTTTTTATAAATAAATTCCAGGGTTTTTTGGCTCCCCCCTTGTACTCCCAGTATTACCTAAAATGTTAGAATTATTTCATGAGTGAATGTTTCTCTTTTTTTGTTTTGTTTATTTGATTTGTGTCTATTTCTAGTATTTTGAAGTTATTGTTTGACAACTGTGATGGGCAGAATTCTAAGAATGATCCCCAATGACCCTCACCCTTGCATAAGACCTACCCCTTTGAGTGTGAGTGAAGCCTGTGTATATGATGAAATTACACTCCTATGATTATGTAATACAGGCATATCTTTGAGATATTGTCTATTATTGTGGATTCAGTTCCAGACCACCTCAGTAAAGCAAATATGACAATAAAGCACGTCACACAATTTTGTTGGTTTCCCAATGCCTAAAAAAGTTATGCTTACATTATACTGTAGTCTATTAAGTGTACAATAGCATTATGTTGAAAATATAATATGCATATTTAATTTTAAAATACTTTATTGCTAAAAATGCTAACAATCATCTGAGCCTTCAACAAGTTGTAATCTTTTTGCTGGTGGAGGGTTTTGCCTCAATGTTAATGACTGTTGACTGATCAGGGTGGTAGCTTCTGAAGGTTGGAGTGGTTTTGGCTATTTCTTAAACAACAATGAAGTTTGTTGCACTGATTGACTCTTCTTTTCATGAAAGATTTCTCTGTGGCATATAAGGCTGTTCAATAGTGTTTTACCCACAGTAGAACTTCTTTCAAAATTAAAGGCAGTCCTCTCAAACCCTGCTGCTGTTTTATCAACTAAGTTTATATAGTATTTTAAGTCCTATGTTGTCATGTCAACAATATTCACAGCATCGTCACCAGGAGTAGATTCCACCTCAAGAAATCACTTTTTTGCTCATCCATAAGAAGCCATTCCTCATCTGTTCAAGTTTGATCATGAGATTGCAGCAATTCATTCACATCTTCAGGTTCCACCTCTGATTCTAGTTCTCTTCCTGCTTGTAATGTCTCTGCAGTTACTTCCTCCACCAAAAGCTTGGAGGCCTCAAAGTTTTCCATGAGGAATCAACTTCTTCCATACTTTTGTTAATGCAGATATTTTGACCTCCTCCCATGAATCACAAATATTCTTACTGGCATCTAGAAAGGTGAAGCCTTTCCAGAAGGTTTTCAACTTACTTTGCCCACATGTATCAGAGGAATCACTATTGATGGGAGCTGTAACCTTAAGTCAAAATTACTTCTTGCTCCAGGGTCTACAGAATAGATGATATCCATGGCATCTTCTTCCAGTTGAAGGCTGTTTTGTCTGCATTGAAAATCTGTTGTTTAGTGTAGCCACCTTCATCAAGTATTTGAGCTAGATCTTCTGGATAACTTGCTGCAGCTTCTTTACCAGCACTTGCATCTTCATGTTGCATTTATATATTATGGAGATGGCTTCTTTCCTTAAGCCTCATGAATGAACCTCTCCTAGCTTCAAACTTTTCTTCCTCTCAACTGTCATAGAATTGAAGAGCATTAGGGCCTTGCTCTGGATTAGGCGTTGGCTTAAGGGGATGTTATGGCTGTTTTGATCTTCCATCCAGACCACTAAAACTTTCTCTGTAATAGCAATACAGCCATTTTTCTTTTTTATTATTCATGTGTTCTCTAAAGTTGACACTCTTAACTTTTTTCAAGAAGTATTCCTTTGCATTCACTACTTAGATAACTCTCTGGTGCAAGTGGCCCAGCTTTGGGCCTGTTTTGGCTTTTGACATGCCTTCCTCACTAAGCTTAATAATTTCTAACTTTTGATTTAAAGAGAGAGATGTGTGACTCTGCTTGAACACTTAGAGGCCATTGTAGGATTATTAACTGGCCTAATTTCAATACCCCTTTATCTCAGGAATGAAAAGGCTCAAGGAGAGGGAGAGAGATGGGTGAAATGAGATGAGTTGTTGGAGCAGTCAGAAGACACATATTTATAAATTAAGTTTGCCATCTTATATGGTCGCTGTTTGTGGTGCCTCAAAACAATTACAATAATAACATCAAAGCTCATTGATCACTATATCAGATAAAATAATAATGAAAAAGTTTGAAATATTGTGAGAATTACCAAAATATAACACAGAGACTCAAAGTAAACACATGCTGTTGGGAAAATGGTATAGATAGACTTGCTTAACTCAGGGTTGCCACAAAACCTCAATTAAAAAAAAACAACAACGATATCCATGGAGTGCAATCAAGTGTAATACAATAAAATGAGTATGCCTGTGTTTCATTGCAAAAGGGAAATTATCTGATGGGCCTAATATAATCACGTGAGCCCTTTAAAAGCAAAGCATTTCTCCTGTTCCTGGATAGAAGAGAAAGTCAAAGAGATTCAAAGCATGAGGAGAATTCAGTGTTCCATTGTTGGCTTTGGAGATGGAAGAGCACATAAAAAGGATCAACATGAAGCCTCTAGAAGCTATGTGATTCTCCAGCCAATAGCTAGGAAACAGGACATCCATCCCAGAGCTGCAAGGAATTGAATTCTTTCAACAACCTAGATGAAGCAGATTCTTTCTCAACCTCCAGAGCAGAGCCCAGTCTGGTCAACACTTTGATTTCAGCCTTATGAGACACTAAGCAGAAAACCCAGTTGAGTCCACTGAACTTATAGTCTACACAACTGTGAGATAACACATGCATGTTATTCAAGCTGCTAAGTGTACAGTAATTTGTTACACAATTGTAGAAAACAAATATAACTTTGTCTAATTGTACTCTGCCACAGCTAGAAGTCCTGCCTCTTGGCAGAGTTAATTTTGAAAAATAAGATCAAAATTTCTAGCTTCTCTTGAAAAATTAGAAGACCTTGCAACTTGAGATTGGGATTTCTAATATCTGCTAGAGCTGAGTAGTGGTTCTCCCATCCTCCTTGTTCGCCAGGGTCTAGAGCCTCCAAGTCACCTGCTTTTGTCCTTAACTGTGGGCCTACATCTTTAGTGACAGGCCTGATTCTGGGACATATGAATCTGTAAAACCTGATCAGTATATACCCAACTGGTAGTAAGTGCTCATTATTTGTCTGTTGAGTGAATAGACAACATGTGAATGGACATTTGAGATGACCAAGGCTGATGGTAATGAATCCTTCAGTGCACTTAAGAAAGGGCGAAGGGCACAGTTCACAAAGCCTGTCCACTTGTAAGGGATTTCCTGGAAGTCCCATCAAGAACTTTTACTTATATCTCATTGACCAAAAGTGTGTCATGTGACCAGCCTTCTTTCCAAGGTTTTCAGCTTGTCACGTGCCACCTTAGCCCCAACAAGGAAATCAGGGTTCCGACAGAAAGGAGAAAAGAGGAGGATGATATTGGCTTAAGTGACCAGCAGTCTCAACACCCAGGTCACAAAAAAGACCAAGACCTGTACCCAAGAAGCCCTCTTATGCTTCCTCCTCACTAGTACACCCCAAGGGTAACTACTACCTGACTTCTCATAATATAGACTAGTGGTGCTTCTTCAACTTCATGTAAATGGGATCATACAGAGTGGGTTCTTTTGTGTCTGGCTTTTTTTCATTGCAGCATAAATATTAAAGGAAAAAATATCAGAGAAGTTCAAATTTTCTAATAAGAAACATTAATGAGCCTTAGGAAAGCCAAGACTATAAATGATAGAATTATCTACCTCTATTCCTTGAGTTAGTTATCATTCACTACCCATTTCCCTTGAGACAGAGATAGTCAAGAAAAATGACCAGTAAGAAGAAATGACCAGTAAGAATAGTGACAAGTGTTCTTTCCCATGTGAAATAATCAAAATGTTTAAAAAATTGGAGCCATATAACCATTAAATGGCTGCACACAGAATGGATGGCCCTAGTGCTGACTGGAGTAGAACCCTAGGGCCCCTGCCAGGCCAGGGCTTAGCCTTTAGTTGTTGGATTGGATTGGATTTTCTTGGGTGGGATTCCTCAGAGAGAAGCCAGGATGACAAAGGCAGCAGGCTTTAGGGGATCCAGGCAGCAGCCATTTAATCAGTCAGTGCAGAGTAGCTCAGTGTTTTAACATTAGTACCAATTGCTGGCTGAATATTTGCACTGCTCTTTGCCATAGCAAAGTGTGAAGGTTGGGCAGCCTCTGTTTAAACTGTGGCCACAAGGTATTCTGCCATCATGAGGAATCACTACAGCTCGGATGATATGTCTATCTTTATGAATGTGAGACAAATCTGTCCCCTTATAGACAGGAGGAGACAGGGTGCTGGGCAGTGCAGACCCTGCAGCTAGACTTGGCAGTCTAAAAACTGAACAGAACTGAGCTGAAACATCAGAGCACAAATGTCAAAACAGCTGAAGCTTACTTCCTTAGGGCAGTCTTGCAAATCTAGCTTTACTCACTTCCAGCTCATGATTCTCTTTAACTTTCCCACTCTGCTTCAAAATCAGGGAGTGTTAGACATATACAAATAACAATAATAAAAGCAGAACAAGAAAAGTTTATTCAGGACGCAAGACTTTTCTTACAGAAATAGTAGCCCTATTTTCACTCCCAAACACCACTACCACTCCCTTGCCTGGATTGTAGAGACCAGCAAAATTAATTGCTCACTTCCCTAGCCTCCTTTGCAAGTAGGGGTGATCCGGTTCTGGCCAATAGATCCAGGTGGAATTCAGCTGTGGGTCGGAGGAGAGGGTTTGGAGAAAGCTTTTGTTTTTCTCATACAAAGGGACAGCTGCAGTTGGCTCTGGGCTTCCCTGTCCTCCTGCCCTGACTGTGGGCATGATGCCTGGAATAGGAGCTGCCATCTTGAAGCCATGAAGGAGAGGCTGAAAGAATCACAGCCACGCTGGCTCCGGACCTCACGAGCTGCTGAGCAAATGCTAACAGCTGCCTGCTCCAGACTTTTTGTTCTGTGAATAAATGGAGAACTCTGTTCATTATGCTTACTTAGAACTGAAAGCATTCCTAAATGATACAACTAATATAAGCCATTACTTGTCATAGATAGGCAAAAGAGTGGGAGGTGGGATGCAATGAGAATTATTCAAATCTAGTTATTGCATCAGAAAGAAGCTGTGGTTGCTAGTAGTTCATGAAAACAAAGAAGGTATCAAAGATTACTAGGATCAGGTCAAAATGATGCAGAAGCCAACTGGAAGGGGCTTCCACTGGCCAAGAAGAGGACAATTTAAGCATCAGAATCCAAAGGCAACAATGAATTAAAATTAGTTGAAAATGGATTAACAAAGGGAAAGAATCAAGCACTTAACCTGCCTTTCCTCTATGAACTGTATTTCAGAGTAACTAGAGATGATAAGGAGTTCTTTATAAAAGAATTCCAGCTAATAAAGAGAAGGGATGATAGAATTAGAAAATTACCACTTTGCAACATGTAATGTAATAATGAATTTAGTCAACAACCATCAATAACTGCTAATTGAAAGGATGACAGAAAACTGTCAATAATGGATAGATCAATCTGATAACAGCTGAACCCACTGACCAATTTTTGCATCTCTAAAAGTGGAACAATCAGATATGTCCCTCATGATGTGATACATCAGAAAGTACACTGCGTCTCTTACAAAGTTTTCTAGCCAAAAAACTTTTAACATTTTAATCTAGTTTACAGGAAATAGAAGAATGAGTTAAATGATATCAGGAGAAGACAACCAGCCCAATCCAGAATATGAGCTGTTTTACATGATAAGACTCTTCTCTCCTCTCTCTCCTTTCTCTTGTGAGTAGCATAAAAAAGGGGAAGGGGGAAAGAATTGCTGCGGAGTAAAAGAGACTTAAGAAAAGGGAACACTCCTACACTGTTGGTGGGAGTGTAAGCTAGTGCAACCTCTGTGGAAAACAGTGTGGCGATTCCTAAAAGCTCTAAACACCAACCTCCCATATGACCCCGCAATCCCCCTACTGGGAATATACCCTGAAGAACACAAATCACTCTATAGGAAAGATACCTGCACACGTATGTTTATCACAGCATTGTTCACAATAGCCACAAAAAAAATGAAATACCTTGGCATCTTCCTAACCAGGGAGGTGAAAGACCTTTACAAAGAAAACTACAAAACACTACTCAAAGAAATCAAAGATAACACAAACAAATGGAAAAATATCCCATGCTTATGGATTGGAAGAATCAACATTGTGAAGATGTCCCTCCTACCAAAGGCAATCTACAGATTCAATGAAATACTCAGCAAACTAC